>OOFJ01143514.1:0-12079 GCA_900323375.1 Benthosema glaciale
ATGCACATGCGTGCGTGCGTGCGTGCGTGTGTGCGCATGCATGTGCATGTCACCTGCATGTCAGTGAAGTTTGGTGCTGACTGGGTCCTTTGAAGTATCTCCAGACTCTGCAATAGCCTGCTCAGCTCAATCAGGTTGGACTGGCACCGTGCAAGTTCTGAAAAACACACTTTTTTATCATTTTTATTTCCTTATTTGGAACATTAATCAAGATGCAATGCAAGATCATGATCAGTTGCATATAAATGTATATGGTTGATGCACGCGTGCACGCACGCACGCACGCACACACACAGCATTGTGCATCATAATGGTTCTCAAGCCAACATTTAAAGAAGCAAGCACTGTTTGTTACCACTTTATGGTTTATTGGGCAAAGGACCTTCTAAAATGACATGTATGCGAGGGGATATTGCATTTATACCAGTCACATTAGTCACATTAGCCTGATGGAGGTGGCATTGAAAATATCCAATCTACCGGAACAAGCACACAATGTGTACCAGTGTGATGATGCATTGTGAGCTTGTAGAACTAATGAAGTGTCACAAAGACAAAGGGAACCTTACCCTCCGCACACTTGTCCATCTCTTCTGACTCTTGCAGCCAGGCAGCGACCTTGCTCTGGCCATTGCTGTAGGAGGCTGGCAGACTGCTGCTGCTGCTACTGGGGGCCACCACTGTTTGCCACGGCAGGCTACTGGGTTTGGCCTGTGACAGAATACACCAGGAGACTCATTAATGAGGGTTGCACATGAAATGTGACCAAGTTCAGTCAGTAAACCTTTTGCACACTTACTTACATTCTCAATAAAACACACATCACTAATGGAGCGCCCTGTTTAAATTATGACATTATTTGTATTTGTATTTTTCTTATCGGAAATAAGGAGTTGGACAATTTTTTATCTGACGTTTTATCCGGTCTGATCCAGTCTCCGGTGAGAAAGTGGTTGTCTCGTTCTTTTATTTTTCCATGTATTGGAGGGTTATCCAGTCCCCAAAAAATGATTTCCCCTTAGCCCTTACCCAACCGTTAAAAGTATTCAATTCAAATCCAATCTAAATTTCATTTCCTACAGGAGGTTGGACAGAGGCACAGCAGTGAAGTCAACAATATCTGTGGGGGCAGTGCCTGCATGGTGGCTCAGTGTTCTTTAGTACTGACAATCGTGCTACTCTCTGTGCTGTAGTGAGAACAAGTTGTTTTGCTCTGAGGTGCAGATAATTCTCAGTCAAATGATGAAGCTCTTAATTTCCTCAGCTTGGTCTACGGGGAGAGCTCACAGGGCTGCAGCACAGCTGCTCTGAATCCAGAGCCTTCTGATCACCCCTTTAATGACCTGAGTCGGGCAGAGAGCTGCTCTCTCCGGAGACATCACATCGGCTGTGCTGTCTGCACACATTCACACGTGAGCCAAACACATTGACGGGGGGCCAGCAAGTTCAACCTGTGCCAGTGATTGGTCTAGTCTAGAGAGTCTAGAAGTAGACAAACATGGCTGTCTCTTATCATAATGACTTGGGTACAGTTACCTGACAAATCTCGTATCACTGGATTAGACGGATATCTAATTACACACTGAAGAGCATTAGTCTTGTGATTAGCTACCTAATTCAGGCTAAGTGGTCGTTCCACAAAGAATGGACAAAACGTGTGCGGCACTGGAGCCTGCATTTATGAAATAGTTCAGTACCCATTAACACAGGCACTGTGTTGGCTTACAATTTAGGCATTTAGCAGCAGAATCCAGACTTAATACAGAGCGATTTAAGCAAGATTAAGCAAGAATGAAACATGGCGATACATACATAAAGACTAGTTATCATGAATCATATGTAAGCTACGAACATAACAGTGTAATATATCTATATAATGCATGTATAATATGCATATAAACTATATAGTGCTATGTTACATAAAATGCTATCTACAAGCATACAAACAAAACAAGGTCCTTTCGATGCTCTGTATAACTTACCTGTTCTTGACCCTTTTGTTATTAATTGCAAGAAAATAATTCAGGCCTTTTCTATGTTTATTCAGTGGCAGGCATAGGCTTCTATACTTAAGACATAGAAATTAAGGCTATGCTGTGGAAACAGAACAGGCCATGCGAAGCATTTACAGGCCTGCTGAGATAAACAGAGAACCTCCTCCCTGATCATGTAAAGTCTGTCATCTCATCTCCTATACTTTGAATTTAATTTCCTCCTTCATGTCGACTGGTTTATAACACCAGCTTCCAATAGCAACAGGCCAATGGAATCCTATAATCTCAATGTGATATCCCTCTTGAATACGCAATTTAACTTTACTCACAGCAGGAGGCTACTCACAGGAAATTTCAAATGTTTTGAAAACTACTTCAGGATGAGAGTAATAACTTCCACCACTTCCAATCTTTGTCATAAACATGTTAAATGTTTATTTCTGCTGCCCTGTCCCACGACCCGACTACAGATAAGCGGTTGAAGATAGATGGATGGATGCAACCATTTCCGACCATTTAACACATTTGAGCGCTCGATTAATTAATTAAGAAAGGAAAGGTACCTGTGCCAGCACAGGTACGGCTCTCACTCTGAAAGCCCCCCATCCAGCCGACCCGGAAAAAAACGTAATGAAAAATCTTTTGTTTTTACCTTACCGGATATCTAACACGTCTCTAAAAGCGCTTATATTCCAAACGAGATGCTTGTTGCTGTCAGAAAGGCAGAGCGCAGCTACGCTCTGCCGCGCTGCAGAAACACCAGGGCTAGCGCACAGGAAGTGAACGGCGTGATGTTGCAAGCGCAACATCACAGAGTTCATTGAAGAAGGATAGGCCAACGGAAAAAAGGGAAAAAAAGGCAGGATTTACATTGCTTGTTTGATATCAATGGAATCACGCTATGACGAGCTGACACGCCATGCGTACCCGTCGGTTGTTTTTCCTATGACAAACTGACACGTCATAGCTTTCAAAAGTGTTATGGTGCAGTAATAACACACAGCACTACAGAGTCACAAAGCCACAACAGAGATTAACAGAGAGAGCTTTCTCCCTCAGACTTCTGATCAATGAACCAACTGCCAAGACAACTGTCTTTAACTTGTAAATACCCCCTCAACAACAGGGCACATACAGTGCCCTGGACATTAGACAGATACAAACTCCACATGTGAACGCGCCACTGCCCCTTAGAATGTATGACAAATAGTAGGTTTACTACAAACGAGTTGGCAAATGAGACCAGAAACACTTTGGAAGACCTGAGGCAGGGGACCCACCTTAGCTTCATGAACTGTAGTGGGGGCTGGCTGAGGGGGCTCCATGACAGCTGGAGGAGGAATCATCCGGATGGTGGCATCCCGGGGTGATCGCACTATCTCGTTCTGCCTGTAAAGGCGGTGATGGCGCAACTTGGACACCCAGGCATCAAAAGTGTCTTGGGATTTGACCTATGTGGAGGAGGTGCAAAAGATGAAGACAGAATGAGTGTTGGTGTACGGTCTATCTGTATTGATCTACAAACGTAGTAATATTAAACACTTCCAACTCTCACCTTCAGGTGATAAATATGTTCCTCCGTGTCCAAGTCAATACGACGGGCTCTCTTCTTAATGGACATGACTGAGAGACCAACATCGATGCTCCCATGCAGCTTACCCTTCTGGGTCTGAGAATAGAGATGGAGAGGACATGTTGGCAAATTGAAAAACACAAATGTATACTATGGTATGGTATGTATACAGTAGGTAATGGAAAGACTGTCTTCCTATTTGTCAGGAATACAGTCTGAGTCTTATTATATTCTTGTGTCCCTGTGCTCTCTGCTCCTCTGCCTCCAAGTCCCACCAGTTTGCCTGCATTTAGCTTTTTGTTTTTTGAACACCTGCCTGGATTCTGACCCTCCTTTTTGCCTGCTGAATATTGGATTTGTTTGCCAGGGTTTTTTGTGGATTCTGTTCATGGACTTTGCTGTTGTTCATTTTCTGTGAACTTCTGAATTACAATTCAACCTGTTTCCTTCCGTCCCCTTCTGGGACCTAAAATGATATCCTGACACTATTTGTCTATCTATTTTTGGATAGGGACACTCCATGACCAAGTAGGCTATATATAAATCAGGGTTTAGCCATCAGAAAGGACACATTTGTTTGGTCAACATGGAATGTGTACCAAATATCTGTCTGTGTCCCATTTAAAATGGCCATATATGGAGATCCCTGGTGTCATCAATATGTTGTCATAGTAGCACTGATGTTGACATAGACTGGTCACCGGGTACAATGGAGGGAGATGCGTTCCCACAGCAATCATTCCGAGCGCCGCCAGCGGGCATTATTCCCAAGGTATGAAAGTAATAAATAGCTAGCAGAACGTTTAATTCATATGCGCACGGACAGACACAGCAGACAGAGAATTTCTTTTGCCGTCAAGCCTTCCTCACCGTGTCTATCATAATATCATATCATACCGGTATATCATATATCCTATATCATATAATGTACACCCCGAGAACAGCCTGACACCAAAACGCCAAAAAAGTACTATTGCCTGTGCACCCGGCACTATACTGTATACACAGTACAGTGTAAGTTTTTGTTTTCTCCTGTGATTATTCCCAAATGGTTATCAAATATAATCACTATTAATCAGAGTGAGAAAACCATCAAATTACTGGTGGACATTCTTTAGAAATGTAATAGTCATTGGACATTGGATATAGTTTTATTATTGAATTGTCAAGAGCTTGCCTTGTGTGTGTGTGTGTGTGTGTGTGTGCGTGTGCTGTGTGTGTGTGTGTGTGTGTGTGTGCGTGCGTGTGTGTGTTTCTCTACTTGTCCTGTTAATTTTGTACTGTTATGATGTAAGTTGTTATCGTCACATTGTCACACTCAATGTAAAGTTTTGTTTTGTTTTTACACCAAGGAGAATAGCTTCTGCAGTGGTGTAGCTAATGAGGATTCTATGTAATTAACAAATACACCTCCAGACATGTAAATGTTGTACTTTCAGTTGCAACGCAAGTACAAGATGATTTATTCAATCAATGCAGTACATTGCAGGAAGCATCATGAGTGTGAACAGAGATCCAGCATAAAAACAATTTTGAGTTTTGTTCTCTGCGAGCAGTCCCTTCTAATTAGGGTGGAACGTGGACGGAGCATTTTGTCAGCCACTTTTCAGATTTCCTGCAGGCTGACACGGCGAGCTGAATCCCAACGAGCTACGTGACCCTCGTAAATGTTCCTGCTGACTCACACTGCTGTGGCAGGCTGACGCTAGGCCAAACACATCTGTCTCTCAGCCCATAGGTCATCAACAGGGTTACTTACATCTATGGGAGACTTTGAGTATTTCAGCATCCCATTGTCCAGAACAAAAAATCGCTGCAGAAAGAAGAAAAAAAAGGGATATGAACATAAGAAATTCTTAGTAAAGAACAGCAAATTGGGGAATTGCAGATATAACAGCATCTTAACTACACTATCTTATTTTAAAATTACATACCGGCACATTCTGATTGAAGCTGTGTTAAAAACTGACGTCTATATCCTGCTTGACCAGATTCTGCTGTGTGACTGTGTTGAAATGTTTTTGAAAAGTACTTTGAGCCATAGTTAAAACGTTGGCCATAGTGGCAGCAAAAAGTTAAGCGGTGGTGAAAGAAGACACAGTTAGAGAGAGGAGACCGTTTAACATTGTACGGTCGGCTATATTTTTCCCACAACATAGATGTACATCGATTCCAAGCAAGTAAGAAGTGTAGTGTTCAGCCCGACCGATACCTTACCTTGTGCCAGCCTTTCAGTGGCCATTTCCGCTTCTTTAGCATGAAGCCCTCATGTTTGTCTGGCCTCTGGACATTGCTCTGACCGATTCTCAGCCCCTCGATGATTTCCCAGTTGTCTACATCCTGCAATTGAATGACAAAAAGAAAAAAAGGAAAACAGACAATCGTGTGTCAGAAATAATCTACTCAGACGCACTTTTCGATAAGCATAGAATATAAAAGACATGGTCCAGTCACACCTATACCCTGATGAACAGAGGAAACAACACTCACAGTCACAATACACTTTATTCTTTGACCATACTCCACATTTTATCCCAGAAAAAAAGAAAGAAAAAAAAGTATATACTCAGCATTTCCACCCCATTAGCTTTCTCCTGACTTGACTGTTTGCACTTCTGTTGGGTTCACAATTTATACAGGTTTCTTTTGGAGTACACTCCTGTAGGCTGTCAGGCTCATGTGGGCGTGGGGACATGTATGACCATATTCCACTATCCTCTCACTGGGGGAATGACATAGGAGTCATCATGACGCCACAGCTAGAACGGAGACGAATGTTGATACCCTATATACAATTCTTAGTTGACCAGAGTTGACTCCGACATTTCACGTCTCTTTCATTTGTTCAACGATTAATAGTCGTACGCGATCACCAGTCTTTAGCTGAAACGGCTAACGCTATTGACTTCCTGAAGTCCTTCAAGGCCTAGATCTCACAAACAACAGAACGGATCATCTCAACCTGACAAAAACTCTTTTTTGTCTTTGGTATTATTTTTAATTTACTTTCACTCCTTATTTTAGGCCTAATACATGAATGAATACAATCGTGATTAGAAAGACTAATCATGAAAAGATGAGGATTGTGAATCACTTTTCGTTCGCTCAATCAGAAGCCTTTTACATCCCTCAATGGCACTGCACTTGGTCTGCTCCTCCCCCCCCCCCTCTATCTCTTCAGGCGTATATTTTGGGGCAAATAGTTTCCCTCGAATGGGTATGCAAGGTTTCAAGTGGTTATACAGTTGTTATCATCATAGTTACACAATGATACGATTATAGTTATACCTCCCCACTATTTGTGTGTGTGTGTTCAAACACACACAAAAGTGTGCTTTCCTGCTGATTCATCAACTTCAAAGCCTCCTTCCTGAATCAGAAGTGGCAGATCAGTGGGCCCACTACTGTATTACCTTACAAAACACCAGCCGCACACGATACTGTAAAGTGTACAGTATCGTGTGCGGCTGGTGTTTTGCTGTACACTGCTCCTTCTTACCGCACACAAACAATACTGTTATTACCCACTGTTATCAGGACGTGAAAATAAGAGGAAACAGCTTGTTTAATCTGTCTGGTATAATAAGGTCATTCTCACCCACCCCCATGCAACCGTCCTCCTACTCGCTGGCTGAAAATGGGCCACGCAGACTTGAAACCAGTGGTGGCAAGTAACAAAATACAGTTAGTCAAGTACTGTACTTAAGTACATATTTCCACGTTTTAATTCTTTACACTTGATGTTGTAGGTTTTACTGAACTACAATTATTTGACAGCTTTGGTTCCAACTTACTTTGCAGATTTAGATTCAGCAACGCGAAGCGCTGTGAGCTTGTGGATCTGCTATTTTCAAAATGATTTAAAAGTACTTTTATTTTTGTACTTTGTGTAGATTGTAGATGCATAGGTGTGGTTTGGCCGTTACAATAATGAAACAAATCACTGTGCCACATGCCATTACCTTTAAGAGAAGACTGCACAAGCCATTGTCCATTACCCATTATCCCAGTGATATCTCACCTTTCACTATGGCCCATGGAAGAGCCACACGCGTCTATAATTGATACAGGTAGGGTTGTGTTGTGTGTCCAGTAGCTCCTCTATCCATCATCCATGATTTTATTCCGCGACCAACACAGTCTCGCTCGCAATAAAGCAGGGACTTTGTGCTTCCTTACCATCTGGCCTCTAATTGCCTTTCAATAAAACCATTTGATTGATACAAGTATCATCTACATGTATTATTGTAATCCATTCATTATTTGCTGCACAATGGAGTGATAATGTTCTGCTGTTGTGTGTCCAGGCAGCTCCACTCCTGACCTGGTCTATTACGTGTTCTATCAAACAGACTTGCTTTCGGCTGCCCTAAACCTGTGCAAGATTAGCAATTGTAAGGAAAGCGCAACAACACGCCTCCAGGTGTATTTGTCAGGACTCGGGTCACCCAGGTTGAAACTGGGACAATCTCGGCCAAAACAGGACATATCTGGTCACCGTAATCTAAAGGTCAACCGGACCAATTACGCTACCATATTGTTGGGAAACCTTGTATTCTCTGGCCTACAATGTCCTTTCAGAAAATGTATAAAGGAACCTTAAAACGTAATAAAATAGCAAAAAGACCAGTTATTTTGTTACTTTTGTGTTACAATACAATAGAGATTAGGGATGTGCCGATGAGACATTTTGGCCGATATAGATATCCAATATAATGAATTGCTATTATGGCTACTAACTGATATTACCAATGTCGATATGTCATTCTGAAATGTAAAAAGATTTAACATTAATACCTAATATTGTGAGCGTGTAGATGTGTTCAAGCTGTTACTTTGGTCTTGTTTAAGACAATCAGATCGATTAATGAATAATTTTGCTGATCAATCAAAAAACATCACTAGCATCACTAACAGAGTACACTAGGTCGTCCTCAGACGACTCAAGGCCTCCAATCTATGTCATCTCGTGGGATGCAGCACGTGCATGCACTGTCATTCACTGTGGCACAGTAGACCCTGTAATGCAGCAATGAATCAAACTATTACTCAGTGGTAAGGTCTCCATGGACAGGAGAAAGGACAGACACTCCTTAGGGACACCTCAGTGTACATAAGCAAGCACTATATATATCATTGCTGTATGCACACTTGCAGTTATTAAGTTTTCTTTTCAAGATTCAAGATTGTATTTGTTAAACAACAAAGGCAACAGCACGTCATAACGCGGCAAACGTTCATAAACCACCTGGTTGCCTGGAGAAGTAGCCGTTTCAGGGCCAACTGGTCTTGAACATCTAGTCCTGACATTACTTCTGGTATGAATGAACATGTACCACGTAACAGAGGTAGGTATCACAATAAATCATTACGAGCGGAAGCACATCAGAAAGAGACAACTCCGTTAGGCTAGTGACTGTTAGTCAGTCAGTACCCATTTGTACGGTTATGTTATCATGTATTATGCAGCAGCTGTGAGTCAACTGGCTCCACCTGTGACAGAAACCAATTGAAGTATATAAATAGGCTATAAGGAAAGATTATTACGACATGGCCTAGGGGAAGCCATGTCGCAATAACAAAATGGACTCCCTCCTACCCAGTTCCCAAATTCAGACAGGCCACACAAGGTTAAAATCCTAAACCAGTAAGATTTATTTACAATAAAACATTAAGTTACAATACCTTAGGGTGGGGACCAAAACACAAAACATAACTTGAGGTGGACTAACAAAAGGAAATCAAAATACAAATCTCACCTAACAAACAAAAGACAACAAGTAAGACACGCGAACGTGTGAAGTGAACACAGTGTATTTGAAATGTGTCAACATTTTTTATATTTGGTTTGGTGTAACTGCACCCTCTGGTGGCGTGACACCACAGTGTGACACACACACAGACAGACATTTCTGCCTGGCTGACATAGTAAGTGCTCACTGCGTTCGCAAAAAGGTCACCCACTCCTACATTACCGAACATCTAGATCACATCAAAAGCTAAAAACAAACGGCACTGTCAAAGTGCTGGTGCATGGTCGGAACTAGTTAGAAGGAAGACATCAGAATGACTGAAGACCTGGCAGCTTTGTAGATGAGCCTGGTCAGAGGAGCCAATCATCAGCAAGGTCCACCTGGTGGTTAGCCACTCACATTCATCCACCACTCAGTCTACTCTCACCAGCTGTTAAACACTCACTCAATCACTACTCGTCACCCATTCACCTCAGTCATCGGTCATCCATCAGTCACTCCTCACTCATTCACAGTTCACACACATACCACACTTGAAGGGAAAAGGACAGAAACACAGGGAACTACACATATGACCCACAAGGTCATAACAAAGATGTATAATCAAACAAACAAGCTACACAAAAATATCATGTGTAAGGCCAATCGCCTTACACAATCGCTGTGGGAAACTGCTGTGGTGTCAAAGGTGCCATTATGTCCCACACTGGGACACCCGGGCCTGAGAATAAACGCCTGTTATTGGAAGGACCTCCTCAAACAGAAAGGACACTTCAGATTTATTTCTACGATCAGTACTTGTGCTTCATCACTCTTTCATCTGCCATCAAGAGTTGTGTGGTCATTATCACCAAAACAGCCATTATCTGACAATCGAAGGTGCTTGATAATCCGATTATTGATTTCCCCACAGTCATAAATCCAGCCAAGTGCCATCAAGGGAATCTTTCCTCAAGATTCAACCCAAACACATGGTGTGTTTCTCATCTGTCACTCCTGCTACTATCTGCACAACTGGAACATTGTAGTGACATTCTGAACAAACATGTACTGAACAAACACGAGTCTTATGATCGACTATACTGTGTATATCATGCAGCAAATGCGTCGCAAAGCGACACATTGTGAGCTTGTAGCTCTGCAATTGTGAGCTTTTAGATCTGCCATTGTGAGCTTGTAGAGCCATTTTCAAATGGCCGAAATGTTTATAGGGCTGACGTGGTTAATGTATGTTTTGTAATAATAATCAAGATCTACAAAGTTTTCAAATTACTATAAATGTAGCAGAGTAAAAGTACAATATTTAGATCTGAGACGTGGTGGACGGAGTAGTAAAAGTAGAAGTACAAATACTTAAAAATTAGAGTACTTAAGTAAATACACATAGTTACGTTCCACCACTGCCTCTAAATTGCACTTGTGAAGGTCTCCAGAGTGCGTCCAGTGGACGTCAGCAGAGGAGAAAGTGACATGTATTGATTTGAGAGCGGGGGCTGCCTAGCTGCCTGGGACTCATTACGCCATTCCACCGGCAAAATGCTCTCCACTCACTTTTTCATCCAACAGCGATTCACAGCCAAGCTCACCCACGGCTTTTCTCTACATCTTGTATTGCTTCCTCAGGGATCCCTGGGGAGGATGTACATTTTTCTTTAAGAGCCCACAGTCACCACGCATGCACACGCATGCGCACGCACACACACAGTGTGTGTGCACGTCGCTGCACGACACAGATGATACAGCATATTGAGGATTTTACTGGATGATGTTAGGGCCCGACCAATGCCGTATTTTTGGGGTCTGATGCCAATCCCAAACAGTTTGCACCGATATTTTATCAAAAAGTGCAAAAATGTGTCATATCTCATTCTACCGTAATCGTATACCATTATTCTAATCGCAATCATGCAATGGAACAAACATGGAGACAGGCAAATATAATTGCTGACGTATTGATTAGGATAACTGAATGCCACACCGACTTGTAAGTCAATGTTGTGTGCTCGGGTGCGAGCGTGTGTGTGTGTGTGTGTGTGTGTGTGTGTGTGTGTGTGTGTGTGTGTGTGTGTGTGTGTGTGTGTGTGTGTGTGTGTGTGTGTGTGTGTGTGTTTGCGCGCGCAACGACACAGTCTCTGTATCCCATCGTGGGGGAGAAGCGTAAATATGTTTTGCCAGCAATTTTTTGACGGTCTATAGATCCCATAGCTAGTAATTGGTTGTGAGTTTCACATAGCAACGCTGATGTCCTGTCATTGGTTATAATGGAGACATAGACGTGCATGTCAGCCTGCCTTTCAGCGGCTCAGCAATCATTAAAGCGGTTTACCTTCAATATGCAATTCCAATTTGGGTGTGACTGGATGTTGTCTTCATGACATGGCATTTTTAGTTCCCAGTCCCCACCCACAAATGTGTGAATATAACTCACAGCTCAAGCACCTTTTAATTACATTTCTCTGTACCGCTGAACAAAATCAAATGAGATTTGTGCATTCATGAGCAACATATCCACCATCAGACAGGTACCCCACTGGTACCTGATTGGTGGCTTTCAGCTAACATGGTTCACTCATAAGACAGAACAGCTGTACCACTCAGGTGTTATTTGGCCAATTCAACTATATTATTATTATTATTATTATTATTATTATTATTATTATTATTATTATTATTATTATTGTTGTTGTTGTTAAATATTGGTATTCTGATTGTTCTGGGATGTAGGGATACTACCTGTAGACCATCTGTGCAAGTATGTA
>OOFJ01143531.1:0-10437 GCA_900323375.1 Benthosema glaciale
TTTACGCCACAGCCTACTATGGGATCTGTAATTGCGGTTGTGGAGTCCGCAGGCAATGTTTTGTGTAATGTAACGGTGGCCGCAGTCCCAAAGCCAAAATGGACAGTGGGTGGGAATGTGGCTATGGAGTACTACCAGTAGTAGGACTACTGGTTCTCAACGTCCGGTCCTGGGGGAGTCCCTGGACTGGACCATAGCCACCGGACCATAGCCACATTCCCATAGCCACATTCCCACCCACTGTCCATTTTGGCTTTGGGACTGCGGCCACCGTTACATTACACAAAACATTGCCTGCGGACTCCACAACCGCAATTACAGATCCCATAGTAGGCTGTGGCGTAAATACTAATAAACAGCTTAAATGTCGGAAAGGTTCAGAATCTACCTCCTTAACTTAACCCCTGCACACACTACACTACAGAATGTCAATTGGCTTCAATGTCCATCAATTTGAGATTGATTGGTCAACCCACTGAGGATAAAAATGGATGAGGACGGACTGAGAGAGATTATTCAGACATGTTGATTTTGCCATATGGAGTTTCTGAATTTGGTATTACATCCTATGTATAGCAGATTTGACAGGTTATATACACTGCAGCACACAAGTTTCAAGAGTCAAAGAGTAAGGACTATCAGAAATATCTTATCTCTATTTCTTCAGTAATACTCCAGAGTGGCTCCTGTGATAGATTTCAATATTTCATAGAACAAGAAATCTTGTAAAGTTTCAATTAAACATTTTATAGGTCTGACAACTGTGACCCAGACACAAGAACTCTTAAAGACTGTAGTCTGAATTTAAATGTCATAGAGGAGCAGTGGAATATTAAAATGTCCTACTTTAGAAAGCCAGTGGTGTCCCCTGTGAATTGTGTTCATTGATTCACTACATTGAACAGACTGTCTGTATTTATCCTATGAATTACACTGAAGTCTTTTTCCATTTGTCTCGCTTGAAGAACGTGAGCGCCACTTATGGGAAGCAGGGTGTACTTACGTATTCTACAGCTACAGAGATCACTGTCGTTTGACTGTCATATATCAGTAAGGTGTTAGATGAGCATTTCACTAATATACATTTGAAGATAGTTATACAATTGTATTTTCTATAAAATATTTTAAGGAAGAAATCACTGTGACCTTATCCTGATTTCCTGGGCTGTATTCAGCACAATCATCAGGACGTGTGCGATGTGTGTGTGTGCGCGCGTACATGCGCGCGCGCATGTGCATATGCATGCTTGCATGCTTGCATTGCGTGCGTATTTCCGCATGATTGTGTTTACTGTACTTACTGTATGCATGCATGTGTCATTATGCCTGTTTCTATATGTCTGCATCATGGCAGGTGAATTTGGAGAAGTGTGTAGCGGCCGTCTGCACACAACAGGGAAGGCGGATGTTGCCGTGGCCATAAAGACTCTAAAAGGCGGCTATGCAGAGCAGCAGAGGCGGGACTTCCTGCGTGAGGCGTCCATCATTGGACAGTTCAACAACCCCAACATTGTCCGTCTAGAGGGAGTCGTCACTAAAAGTAAATCTCTTGTCACCTTGTTCATTCTATGAAATGTCTTTCTCTAATTTGGTATACGGAGAGCCCGCCGTAATACCAACTCACCGCGATTTAGTGCATTTTAGTTTTACTTCAAAAACACCTTTAAACATTTATTTTAAGTTGGTATTACGGCAGGATCTCCGGTATTCTCTAATTTCACTGTTTGGTGTCTGTTTGTCTGGTCTCAGGCCAATTTTGTTTTTATATATATCTTTGGGATACCAGTCTACACTGTACAATTCTTAGTGTTTACTTTAACTCTGAGAGGGTACAAATGGAACCAATTGGACCCTTATTCGGCTTGGTGAGCTTAGGGTTGCATCGCTGCTTTTTGCAGATGATGTGGTCCTGATGGCTCCATCGGTCCAAGAACTCCAACTTTCGCTGGACCGGTTCGCAGCCGAGTGTACGGTGGCTGATGAGGATCAGCGTCTCCAAATCTGAGGCCATGGTTCTCAGCAGGAAACTGGTGGATTGTGCAGTTTAAGTAGGGAATGAGGCATTACCCCAGGTGAAGGAGTTTAAGTATCTCGGGGTCAGGACAGAGAAGGAGATCAGCCAGAGAATCGGAGCAGCAGGGGTGGTATTGCAGTCGCTGTACCGCACTGTTATGACAAAAAGAGAGTTGAGCCAGAAGGCAAAGCTCTCTGTTTACCGAGCAAGCGTTCCTACTCTCACCTATGGTCATGAAGTGTGGGTCATGACCGAAAGAATAAGGTCGCGAATACAAGCGGCCGAAATGAGTTTTCTCCGACGGGTGGCTGGCATCTCCCTTAGAGATAAGATGAGAATTCGACCACGCGGGAGAGACTCAGAGTAGAGCCGCTGCTTCTTCGCCTGGAAAGGAGCCAGCTTAGGTGGTTCGGGCATCTGGTTAGGATGCCTCTGGAGCGTCTCCCTAGGGAGGTCCTCGATGCATGTCCCACTGGGAGGAGACCCCGGGGAAGACCAAGGTGCAGATGGAGGGATTACATTGACTCTCTGGCCTTGCACCGCCTCAGGATCCCCCAGGAGGAAGTCGCTAATGTTGCTCGGGACAGGGAAGTCTGGAGCTCTCCCCCGTGACCCGACAACGGATAAGCGGTTGAAGATGGATGGACCCTTATTCAGGTCCATTTGGTCCCATTTTGTACATTCTCAGAGTCAGAGTCAGACCCATACTGACTGGGGACTCCCCCAGGACCGGACGTTGAGAACCAGTAGTGCTCTTATTCCACTTCTCTGCTCCAATAACGGTGTTTTTCCAGGCAGACCAGTAATGATAGTGGTGGAGTTCATGGACAACGGAGCGCTGGACGCTTTCCTACGGGTAAGAGGAATATGAAACAGAATTATATGGAAAGTAATTAAGTAAATATATTTACATTTTATATTTGCAAATATAGCACGTTTTACTCCACTACAATTATTTCAATGCTGTATTAGTTACTTTGCAGATTTAGATTATTGATTAAGAAAGCATGCATTGACTGATATAAAAATAATGATGCATTAGAAGAATAGGTTAAACTACCCAGCAGCACTGCCTCATGCCATATTACTATTACTAATTACAGTCCAATAATATGATTGTGAAACGGGCCATTCTGCCAGCCTGAGGTCAGTCCGTTGCTCTCCCGAGGTTGGCAGAGCGAGTGTAAGCAACCAGGATTACATTAGATAACTGACACTGGGTGAAAAAAAATGTTGCAAAATCGTGGGATAAAAATGATAAAGGAGATATAAGGTTTCTGCCCGACAGCAACGTTATGCTGAGAGGCTCTTCTCTTCTTGCCTCCTCTCTCTGTCCTTCAACAATCCCAGAGCCATGATGGCCAGTTCACGGTGCTCCAGCTGGCGGGCATGCTGCGTGGCATCGCTGCGGGAATGAGCTACCTGTCAGACATCGCTTACATTCACCGAGACCTTGCCGCTCGAAACATCCTGGTGAATGAGAACCTGGTCTGTAAGGTGTCAGACTTCGGCATGTCTCGAGGATTGGACGATGACCCCGATGCTGCATATACCACTATGGTGAGTGTGAGGGCTCTACACATCTGATGAAGAGCCTCACGGCTCGAAACGTCATGTCCCTGTGGTGAGAATACATTTTGAGCTTTAAGGAGCCCAGTCCAGTGTGCGGACCTTACTTTCTTTATTAGGGCTCTACACACACACACAAGTCACAGAGAAGATTCCGGCCAGGTGCTGGATGTCAGGCATCAAGGCAAACATCAAAGAAGAGTAGGTCGAAACGTTGCAATTGTTACCTCTTAATAAAGTAAGTCTCGGAGCTCTAGAAACTAGTGTGCGGATGTTCTTTCTCTTTGATGTTTGCCTCTACACACAAGTGACATGTGAGAAGATCTTATAAACTAGAGGTTCGGGCCACTACACTATTATTCCTCCCACGAAATGTGTGTATGCCTGCGACATTTAATGCAACATAATTGATGTCACAAAATGTGTGTCTTCCACAGGATGTTGAAGTTTGATTCTTCAATGATACTGATAGATCATATGGGTTAACCCTGAGGACTCTTAATAATATTGTGCTTTATTTATAGGGAGGGAAGATACCGATTCGCTGGACCGCCCCGGAGGCTATTTCTTATGGGAAGTTTTCTTCTGCCAGTGACGTTTGGAGCTACGGCATTGTCATGTGGGAAGTGATGTCATATGGCGAGAGGCCCTACTGGGAGATGTCCAATCAAGACGTGAGTTGCTGCTGATGTTCAATGACTCACCCTGAAGTAGAATCAGCATAGGTTTTCATTTATAGAGTTTATTTTTAAAGAGACAAAACTAATGTATAAATCATGAATATAGAGTACAACTAATAGCAGTTTATAGACTGCTCAGGTCACATTCAGTACAGTATATCAGTGGTTCTTGAGAGGCTCACCAGCTAGAAATTAATCCAATGAGAGAATGAGAATCAATTTGGTGGTCCTTGACATGAAAATGTTTGAGATACAGTGTCCTGTATGTTTGATCTACTATTAAAATAGCTTTAATAATTTTGAGCAGTTTTAGAAACAACACAAAAGGCTGTCAATGTGTAAAAGTGTACACTTTTTCACCTGATAGCCACTTCAACCCTCTAGAGTAGACTTAGTAAACTGGACCTGAGTTTGTTCTGTATTTGGACCAAGTTTTTTGCAGACAAAATCATCATCATCATCTACAAGCAGCTATTTTTGGCTTGAATATGGATGCTGGGGTTCAAGTGGTTAAATGTATGTATATATGCGTGTTACTCAGGTAATCCTGTCCATTGAAGAGGGCTACCGTCTGCCAGCACCGATGTGCTGCCCTGTGGCATTGCACCAGTTGATGCTGCACTGTTGGCAGAAGGAGCGCAGTCAGCGGCCACACTTCAGTGACATACTCACTTTCTTGGAAAAGCTGATATGCGATCCCAGCGGTCTGCTCACTCTGGTCAACGATGTGCAGAGGTTAGATGAAGCACAAACACAAGATATATATTCATCAACATTTGAGCTTATAATAAAGCATGAAATCTTCAGGGTTAACTCTGACTGAGAGTGTACAAATGTAACCAAATGGACCATCAATGGATACATGAATGCAGAGGTCAGAGGACATTACTGTGTAGGTCTAAGATTGTCTTACTGTACATGGTCCAATTATCCCTGTATATGTTCACATGCTATTCAAACCTTTTTTTCCCTTATTATATTTATTCCTTCCTGTCCCTTCTGTCAATATAGTTTCCCAGAATCCCCAGGAGACATGTCAGACTATCCTCTTTTCATCTCCATCGGCGACTGGCTCGACTCTATCAAAATGAGCCAATATAAGAACAACTTCCTGGCAGCAGGCTACACAACACTGGATTCTATTTCTACCATGAGCATAGAGTGAGTGAGGCAGGTCTGATTTTTTAGAAATGCCAAATGTCAAAGTGTGGGTTTACAAAACAATAATGCAAGCACTTATACAGTATGTGAATTTATATTTCTGTTTTTCTCTAAGATTGTTTAAAAGCTACAATCCGAGACTTATTTTAAAGAATAAAACCTTATTTTTAATAAATCTGGTAGTATATAATATACCTAGCACAATTAAAAAAAAAAAATAATTTCAGAAATATTAAAGGAACATTTTTAACCTACATTCTGTTCATGATAGCCTTGGTCCCAGGCTTACTCATCTGCGAAGAGAAAAGCCTGGTCACAATATACCGCAGAGACGCTATCGGCAGAAGTGTCGGAACATCCGTCAGATGTATTTCCCCCGGATATGCTATTTTTTCGACCAATTACAACACTTGTTTCATTCAGAGATGTAAAAAGATTGGTAATGCGTCAACATCATTTCCTTGAGCGCTACTTCCGCCCAAATCCCTCAACTTCCGCCCAAAACATTTGATGCCGTCTACAGCGTAGGTCTTTCCCAGCGTGTGTTCATGATAAAATGCCACAATTTCTTTTCTACTCGACCTGTGTCTCATAGGAGGGCTGTGGGCAGTTCAGAAAGCCGTCCACTGGCCTGGGCCGTGGCTCAGTGGTCCAGGCCACATGGCTGGCAACCCAGCCTGGCAATGTGCCATGGGTTCGACTCCCGATCCCGGCGGCCCTCACTGCGTGTCACTGCGCGGGGTGGAAATTATTTCCCATTCACCTCTATTCAAAAACCACCGAAGAAGCCAGGCAGCTCTGCGTCCCTTGGAAGATCATGGAAGCATAAGTCTGCTCAGACGTTCTGTCTCTCCATAAAAGAATAAAGGCAAAAAAACATTTAAAAAAAAGAAACCTGTCCACCAAGCTAATAGAAACTGCAGGCTTTCTATTTCTGAAAAGTTGCAATGTGAAGCCATCATTCTCACGATAATAAAAATCTAAATATTGTTTAAAAAAAAAGGGGGAAAAAAGAATCTGCCTAATGTCACTGGTGTCTGGGCGGAGAAATACCAAATGTATGTTTTGGACCTCAAAAGGGAACCAAAGTCTTACATGAATAAATTGTTCTTGTTGAACTTTTGAGTGAAGCAGATGACACAAAATTCATATCATGTTTGCCTTGACATGGATACTGCTATAATGAATTTAAAGTAATACCTTTCTTTCCTCTGCCTTAAAGTGATGTTAGGCGGATTGGAGTGAGTCTTATCGGTCACCAGAGGAGAATCATCAGCAGCATACAGTCTCTGCGACTGCAGTTCCAACAAATCCAGCACAGTGGCTTCCAGGTCTGACACTGTTGCAGAAGGACACGTTAAGTATAAGCAGCAAGTGTGATCTTGAGTGTGTGATGTCAGTGTCCCATTTACACTGAAGAATCCCGAGTGTTAATTTGGGGATTTTACTGTGTAGGCGAAGCGGACACCACATTTAAACTCAGTTTATCATGGACCAGGATGGTTCAGTTGTCAACTGTCGAAGATCAGACTCTGAGATACGGCAGATACAGTACCATACTCTGCCACATGCGGGCAGGCCACACTCAAATGATTATGGACTTGACAAGAGGTTCTCTTTCTCAGCCAACACAAGCAGTCATTTGAAAGACTAGATTTCTCTTACATGTTGTGGCCACCAATACCTCTTAACTTTCCTAGTGACAATCTGATTTCTATTGACTTTGAAGGGGATCATATCATATACCTCAAGACTAGAGATGTTAAAATGTCTTTATAGTATGGTATGGTCACAGTGCTCCATGTATTAGAGATAAAGAAATACAGTCATTGTAATTGTAGGAATTGAAAAAGATTGCCCAGTTTGTGAACCGACAACTCTCATAAGTATCAAGAACTGGGTGATGCTATACCTTTCCTGCTGGTTTATTAAAAAAGAAAAGATAAGAAATCACTGGACATAGTCTGACTGTATTGTACTGTAAATACAACCATGTTTGAGTTGAAGACCACTGAATGTCATATTTTTATAGAAATGTATCATAATGGAGTATGCCCTGTTCTACGTTGTCTTGTGAAGGGTGCATTTTATTCAGTATTCTTGCCTTTAATTTAAACAGCTCCACTTGAATGCTTCTGCTACTGATAATCAACTTACCTAATGTTATACAGTATATGTGAGCTGCACAACCGAAAACAGTGTTTTGCTATACATGAGTATGTTGCAATAAGGATGCAGTGATGATGATGGTGTGATGGTTACGATCTGGACATCCAAGGACAAATAAAGATCACCTTTTCACAATCATACAGACAAGAGCCACTGGGAGATTTACAGCTTGAACATGTAACCTGTATACAGAACATCCATGGAAATTACACTTCTGTGCTATCCTACTCAAGAGACTATAGCGCATGAATCAGCAGGTAGGTTTTAAGATGAACAGTACATAGCAAATGTTGCTGTATATTTAGCAATTAAACACATTTGTTTGTGTACTTCTGAGTACACACCAGTTTAAACCAACAGTGCATCATGCTGTAAGCAGTGTAAGGCATTGTGAACTTGTGACTCAAGTGTAAGTCAGCCATAACTCCAACAACCCCCTAACATCTAAATGCCTAATCCTAACCTGAATCTTTTCCTAATTGTAAACATATTTAATCATAAAAC
The DNA here is from genome assembly GCA_900323375.1 of Benthosema glaciale. Classification (NCBI taxonomy): domain Eukaryota; kingdom Metazoa; phylum Chordata; class Actinopteri; order Myctophiformes; family Myctophidae; genus Benthosema; species Benthosema glaciale. The sequence goes on from OOFJ01143531.1 coordinate 8,098, forward strand.
CAGTTATCTTGTGACCGTTGTCCGTTCCCCACATTCTAGTAAGTAATTATGCACACACACACACACACATATTGAATTAAAGGTTTTATTGGTTGTTAATGTCTATTAACAAAAATGGGAAGAAATATACAATGTGACAACCATTTCAAACAGTGAACCAACAGTTCATAATGACTGCTGTCATGCAAGAGGTACCCACAAAGGAGTGGCAGTGACATTGAACCATTATTTAAGATACCAAACTGCTGATTCTAGTTAACATGGCAGGGAATGTACCCCTTTATAGTAATTGCCAAACTGGTTACATGGCAAACAGGATGAGGAACGCAACCATCAGACAAAACAGACCCATGGCTTCAGAGAGTGCAAAGCCCAAGATGGCATATGAAAACAGCTGCTGCTTCAGGGAGGGGTTCCTAGAACAAAAAAAAACAAGGAATCATGGAAACAGGGTAGATTGTATCATGTTGGCATTTAATATATCCTCACTTTTTGCAAAGTATCCCACTGTACGTCTTAACCACTCCAACCTGCAAAAATGTATAATGCAGTGTTTCCCACACAGACTATATTTTGGTACGCTGCCCAGGTATTAACATTCTACCATAATATCAGACCTGTCTGTGGGCTACTATAATGACCGATGAGTAATGTTACCTGGCATATCCGATGATAAGGCTCCCGAACACTGTTCCAATACCAGCTCCTGATCCAGCCACTCCTACGGTAGCAGCACCAGCACCGATGAATTTGGCAGCAGTGTCAATGTCACGGCTAACAGCGCTGGTCTGGAAGCCCCGCAGTGCCACCTGCTGTTGGGATGCCATCATGCTTTGTGGTCCTAGAAGTGAGGTACTCTGAAACAAGCACAAATATAGCCCCAGTTATACTTTGTTGCACACCAGAAATAGCTGGGTTTATTTAGCAAGACAGGAGCACCTAACTACAAGAAAAAAACATTCTCAGCTATTAAACAGTACAGAAGAAATGACAGTTTGAAAACATGTACTCCATTAACTGCACTGAAAGTATAGCAAGTAGCACTACTTGTTGCATCCAAGCAGATTCATAATTTTAAAATTGCATGCGTTTGAAATTTGTAAAAGCAATACACAGTCCAAACACATGCAGGTAATGGTTGTTCCTGCTACTAGACAGTAGGTAGTCCCGATATATAGTAGTACACATTGTAAAAGAAACGCTCAAACCCTGTGTCCAAACTCAAATGAAGTTTAGAGAGCAGTCAATCAGCAAATAAAATATAATACAGCACCGGTTTCAAATAGTGACATGTAAAAACTAGGATGGTAGGATTGAAGAGAACATTATGTTTTTGGTGATCAGAACAGCCCTACTAGCGCATACGAGTGGAGTGGCTGCGGGACATTAACGTAGCGGGGTGTGGGTTTATAAAGAGGTAGGAGCAAACTCTGAGCGAGGACCGCCTGCCGCTCCAAGCTGATCCAGGTGGGGGATCGCGCACCACATGTTTGAGCAGGCCTGGTTGCTTGGACAGACATAAAGACACGCGTTAGCTGCATGTTTCAGACAACTTTTATTTTTTGCTGCCGAGCAGATGGGTCCGATTATGCGTCATTTTTCTAAATGTGACACTTTTTGGCCACTTGGCTGACACTTTTCAAAAGGTGTTGTAGTCCTGCAAGTAAGTTCTCTCCATCAGACAGATATTGTCATGTCATAAGTCTCTTTCCTGGGCCTACTCAAGGAATATATTTTCTGAAGGCAAGGTCATGGTCACGTGACTGGGCGCCGCCATGACACTTCATGGAGCTAAAATCTCACACCGGAAGTTACAGAAGCACAGTGAATGGAGCAAGCTGGACCAGCTCATAATAAACATGATTTATTAACCATTGAGACCTGTGTCATATAATTGGTCCAGGAGGATAAAAGAATACATATCAGGTTTTTTTTCTAGTCACTTGCTCTTCGATTTGCACAGTGTGCACAGTACATGATTTTATTTGAGGATCTAAACAGCAGCAGGTATAGTTTGTCTCTGAGGTCTCGCGAGATTTGGCTGGCAGACAGGAAACGGCGGACAGTTTCGCAATAGTTGGCACGTTCAGAAACGTAGTTTTGCTCTTTAGATGCCTCTATAAAATGACAGTGTACACATCAAAAAGCAACACAGCAGACAATAATGTGTTATGTCTTCTGTAATTTGCCAGAAGTGATTACTTTACAAAAGGTCTCAGTTTATTCATAAATAATGTTTGTTCATGAGCTGGTCACTGAGCTCTCATTGACTCCAATGCATTCTACTAAACTTCCGGGTGTAGTTTAGCTCCCATGGTGCGACGAATCTGCGTCTGGAAT
>OOFJ01143576.1:7902-21560 GCA_900323375.1 Benthosema glaciale
CTGAGCTTTTGGGTGAGTTGTCTCTACTCTCCTCGAGACAACTCACCCAAAAGCTCAGGACAACTCACCCTGGGTTTTTGGGTGAGTTGTCCAGTATTCATCTAGATGTGCGTAAGGTTTTCTCACCATAACATATGTCATAGGCCTACCAATAGCGTCATCATAGACTTGGAAAACACTGCAAAACACTGATGTTGGCCTACAAAGCAACCAAAGGTATTGCACGGTGCACCCCCATATCTCCAAAGCCTGATCCGACCCCTACAGCCAAATTGCAGTGTCTGCATTTTATGTCATCTACAGGGGTGAAATAAAAAACTATTAGACTATTTAACACATTGGTTCTAAAATTTGGGTACAGGTGGTCTCCTCAGCATATAATTGGTTAACATAGCATCACAATAATTTTACCACTACCCATTTATATATTTATATTAAAAAAATATCAGAACTACAAGCTCACAGTTTTTCGTGCATGCATCTGATATTTTTGAAAACTGTTTAAAAGAGTTTTAATACTATGGATTAAAAACACTTTTTGGGGTAGAACCCTACGCTGGCACAAAACCTTTCAGTTGGGGGTCCATTTGGGGGTCGTTGACATGAAAACGTTTGATAACCACTTGTTTAACTGAAACAGTTTAATTAATATACACTACACTCCAGGTGAAAAGAGGGCGCTGTGGTATCCTAGTAAAACGTCAGCTTTTTCCATATGGAACTTGGAAGAAGACAGTCAGACAGAGCTGGGCGACTAGTTTTTGTTTTTGACAACACAACGACTGTGGATAATGAGCATATCAACATCCTGTAAACTCACCCAGTGAACTCTGTCACATTTCAACGTTATTGAACTCCGCCACTCCTGGTTGATTCTTCGAAGAGATAAACCATGGAACCCACCGCGCCCAAAAGGTGGGTCCTCCTCGTCCGTTTGGATTCAGGGCAGCCTGCATGCTAACGGCTAGCTCACACATGCTAACGTGCTGGGCTGGCAGCAGCAGCAGTCTTAGTTACTACTAGCGCTAGATACTGTATGTATACTTTCCCCCAAGCTTGATAGTTGGTTAATTGGATAATTGGTCATGAAATACTTCATTGCACTTAATAGTTTCTAAGCGGTTCCCAAAGTGAAAGTGGGGTCCGGGCCGGGGAACCCCCAGCTAAATGATAGTTTGGAACCAATAAGTGGGTTATGGGACTGCAACTCGGAGTGTAAAATGGGTCCATTTGTACACGGAGTTAAATTAACATTGATTTTACAATATAAATTGGGTCCCAGAGATGGAAATGCGTTTAAATGGGGGCGTCTGTCTGTAGACTATGTATGTAGTCAAACTGGGGGCCGTGGGGGCCCCTTAAACGGGTTAGGAATCACTCCGCCGTAAATAGCCTATCTTCTTTAGGCTAATTAGTGTCAATTTTGGGGTACCTGACGTGAAGGTTTGGGAACCACTGTTCTAAGCTAGGCAGCCATTTGATTGTAGGATGTTTAATTGTTTACAGTTTTTTTAACAGTGCTTTTTTCAATCTGTGTCAGTATGTGATCCATCCATTCACATCCATCTATCTAGTTTATGGGGTTTCATCTGGATTGAAAGTTTATCCACTAAACCGTGTTACCAACGTGTGACCCCAGAACCCCACTGAGGAATCTTTGAATAATAATAGGGGGTGGTGTCCTGAACAGTAAGACAGAAACTGAACAGTTTCAGAAAAAAGTACAGGAAAGTACAGTTCAATACAAGGTCTGCTAAGATGATTTCATTGGGGTGGGACGGGTACTTCACACAAAAGTATGGTATATTGTAAAGGAATTATGGACCAAGTGGCAAAGCCATATTGAACAAATCATGTCTAAAAATGGTATTTGACTAGGGGATATACAAATCTTATCCGAATGAGCACATTTAGTTTTTTAATTGGTCAGTTACTTTGTCCCTAAATTACACCTTGGTTTGCTTTTGTGCAAAGTAAAAAGTATTACTATTATCGTTATAAACCAGATGAGTAAATATTGGCTGTATTCATGTCATGTCTCTCAGTTTTCATCTGAATTGAAGGAATTCAATATATTGCTACTTTTACCTTCTTACAGCAAGCTGAAAAAACTGAGTGAAGACAGTCTGACTAAACAACCAGAGGAAGTGTTTGATGTTCTGGAGAAGCTTGGTGAAGGGTATGTCTCCATGTACTTTATATTTATTCTAATGTGGCTACTTTTGAAAATGGATACTGACCGGAAATACATATTTTTCCAGGAAAGCCGGTGGATCTCCAGTAAATGAGGAACAGTACACTAAAAATAGCCGTCTAGTGTTTTTCTAGTGTTAATATATGGGGGTTCCTTGTTCCATTTTTTTTTATCGGTTACTTACGGGATCCGTAAGCAAAGGGTCGACTTCGATAACATTTTTATGTGGACTCAGATAGCAGTTTATGTAGACCTATAGCATTTCATGTAAACATAGCACTATATAGTTATAGTCCGCTTGCCAGAATGTGAACCTGGACATGTTGAGTACACCAAGGTTTTATGTTAGAAATGTTGAGTATGGGTCCCCAGCATGTAGAAACTGCCAGATGCTAACTTGCATATGTTGAGCAATTTTCATGATTGGCATAATATGTGACCATACCACAAAATTTCATCATGCTTTATGTAGAATGTGATATATCTAACTAGGGGGTTTTCATGATGCTGAATCCATTCCAAGGGCAACCTCTATGGCCGTTTTCAGCCCAATGAGAGTGTTTTTTGCAAAACTAATGCTTGGAATGAATTTGGCATCATGAAAACCCCCAGTTAGATATATCTCATGCTACATAAAGCATTTAGACTTTTTTGCCTTCTATAGGTTGTTAATGGTATGGTCACAAATTATGCCAATTATGAAAATTGCTCAACATACTCAACATTTCTAACACAAAACCTTGGTGTACTCAATATGTCTGGGTTCACAATGGGGCTCTATGGGCTGGCAAGTAGACTATTATATAATATATATGCATAGTATAATTAGCCTGTATAGTTTTTTCTACTGTCACATCCTTAGCTTATGTATGATTCACATTAACTTTTATATGATATATTACCATGTATTTTTCTTTTGTTCATGCGTATCAGTTCATGTAAATCGCTCTGGATTAAGAGCGTCTGCTAAATGCCTAAATTGTAATCCTTGACATGAAAATGTTTTTGAGAGCCTCTGCTATAAATAAATATTAGTTTTGGAAGGTAGGACTTACTTTTTTCATCTGTGTCTGATATATTTGTGTGTATGTATATTTAGTTCCTATGGCAGCGTCTTCAAAGCCATCCATAAGGAGTCTGGTCAGGTTGTTGCCATCAAGCAGGTTCCTGTCGAGTCTGACCTGCAGGAGATCATCAAGGAGATTTCCATCATGCAACAGTGTGACAGGTACTGTACACATATTACCCCACAATACCCCACAGAGTACAACGAAATGGACCATTACACTACTCAACGTTAAACGTAAAGATTGAATAACATTTGGGAGGGGGGCAATACACTCACTGTCTGACTTATACAAATAATGTGTTAGATGATTTATGATATAAATAAACACCAGAATAACTGGGCCACCTCAGCCTAGAAATGATTTGGTGTGCTAGTAGTGGACCTCAAAACAAAGCTTTGTACAACTGCTATAAAACAATCCTAAATATTGGAAAAGGAAACATCAGCATACAGTATGTCTGGTTTCATTTTGTGGATCCTCGGAATATGAAAACATCCTTACAGGGCCTTTTGTTTTTCAGTAGTTCTTGTTTGCATGTAATGGCTATAGATTCACTTTTGATTTAACAGAGGTATTATTTGCCAGCAGACGGTCACAGATAAAGCCACTGGGATGACTTTACATTTGTGGTGTCTGTCTCACTTCTCCTATTTTGTCCCTAAAATGGAAATTGTTCCTGATGCACACTCTTTGTTTATTTGTCATTTCCTCCCAGTCCCTATGTGGTGAAGTACTATGGCAGTTACTTTAAGAACACAGACCTGTGGATTGTAATGGAGTACTGCGGCGCTGGCTCTGTCTCTGACATCATAAGACTGCGCAATAAAACGGTGGGTGAACACAACATCAGTGGTCAATAAAATATCTAGAACACACATGGATGAGTGGTGGGCGTACCAGTGTCTTCACATGTTGTGAGCTTGTAGATCTGCTGTTTTTGTTGTGCAACACCAGCACACAACTAAGTATATAAAAATAATCTAAGTAGGCCAGACCAACATTGACTCAAAGGACAGTGCTTTGTAACCTGACTCCACCAGATGTGGGTGGTATTGATTCACAAGTTCACAACACGGCTCCTATCTGCAATTGCTGACGCAGTAGCAATGAATCAAACCGGCTGCGGTTCGAACCAATCAGCAGCATCTACGGGAGTGATCTGCCAATCACTTGCCAAGTAGCTTGAAAAAAAAGGGCCTGCTTTCTTCGATTGGGCTACAGTGGTCCCAGATGGAAGTAGTTTGTGAAAGAGTGTGAAGCATGCTGCATCTGGCGGAGTCAGGTTAAGTGTGTTGGGAGAGTGGATCATACTACATCCCTGTGATCAAAGATCGTGGAGACCTTTGAGGTGAAAAAAACAAATAACTGATCACAGGGTTTGAGTCTGTCAATTTGGACCAGAGAAGAGTATTAATAGTAGTTGCATTTCTTATTTCATCATTCACTTCATGGAGTCATCCATTCATTCTTGTCTCTTTCCCTCTTACCTCAGCTGACGGAGGATGAGATCGCCACCATCCTGAAGTCCACATTGAAGGGTCTGGAGTACCTTCACTTCATGAGGAAGATCCACCGGGATATCAAAGCAGGCAACATCCTGCTCAACACAGAGGGTCATGCCAAATTAGCTGACTTTGGAGTTGCCGGACAATTAACGGTAATATTCTACAAATCTACACAGTAAAACCACTGCTGGTAAAGTTGTAAGCTCTAACTTTTTTGCGTAAATACAAAATATATATTGACCAATAAATCTCTATGGTAGTATTTATACAAATATGACTAGTACATCTGCAGTGATTGGAAGTGGTCTCCCTCCCGAGTCCCTACTCATCTTTTGAGAAATGTAAGGCCTTGTATTTGAGTAGGAATACTAGTTACTATTGACAATGACAAGTGGTACTGCCCGAGTCCCAGGAAGAATATAAATGTGTAACATATTTAGCTTTAAACTATTGAGTGTACAAATGGAACCATGATTTGTGCGCTGTCTGAGTTAAATAAATAAATAGTGACGATTTTACTGTGTAGCTCCCACACAAAGTTTACATTCACTATGATGAGGTTATGCAGATTCACAGCAATGCAGAGGCTCAGGGGTAGAATGTCCGGTAGCTCGACCGGATGGGAACCGCAAGGTTCCCAGTTCGATTATTGTTATTGTTATTTTGTTATCGTTATTGTTGAAGTATCCTTGAGCAAGACTCTGAACCCCTAATTGCTCCTGATGTGCACGTTAGTTGTAGTTGCTCGCTTGCATCGTTTCCTCTCTGCTAGTCCACCTGTTTGCCAAAATTGCCATAGCGTTGCTAAAGGTGTGACGTGATTTAAAACCACAACCATTCTTCTGGTCGCCGGACCACAACCATTTTTCTGGTCGCCGGACCACAACCATTTTTCGTTCTGTTTTCAAGGACACGATGGCTAAGAGGAACACTGTTATCGGCACACCGTTCTGGATGGCCCCAGAGGTGATACAGGAGATTGGTTACAACTGTGTGGCTGACATTTGGTCCCTGGGTATCACGTCCATAGAGATGGCAGAGGGAAAACCTCCCTATGCGGACATCCACCCCATGAGAGTGAGTCGAACAAAACCATTTAAAGTGTTCATTAGTGATTTTCAGACTCCATGTTGATTACCAGTGCCTTGATTAGAAGATCAGATCGTTTTCTGTAGCTTGTTTCCTCACACTCTGTTTTGTCTCTGCTTTGTTCCACCAGGCCATCTTCATGATCCCTACGAACCCTCCTCCAACGTTCAGGAAGCCAGAGAATTGGACAGATGACTTCACAGACTTTGTTAAGAAGTGTCTGGTTAAGAACCCAGAGCAGAGAGCAACTGCCACACAGTTACTACAGGTTAGTGACTCACGCTTAACACACACAAACGCACACTAACTGGTCAATACATTCCGACATGCCGGTGTCACTTACTTGCGATGTTCAGAGACCTGTGTTGCATTTTTCATCAGTTTACTGGCTCTACCAATTTCATGTAGAAAACTGGGCTGCCTGATGGTTTACACAATGGGGACATCTGATCTTCACTAATTACATACAGTAGTACTCTACATAACAAATCCTAGTACGGCGTCATTTACTCATTTTTAACCAGGGAACAGCTCTACAACAAACCACAACGCCACTACGTAGTTGTATTATAACAATCATGCCCTGGCATGTCTCTCCAGCACCCGTTCATCAACCAGGCCAAACCAGTTACCATCCTGAGAGACCTGATCACTGAAGCCATGGAGATGAAAGCCAAGAGACAGCAGGAGCAGCAGAGAGAGTTGGAAGAGGAGGACGACAACTCTGTAAGTATCAAAATCCCAACTAAGCAGTCAATGAACCCTCCCCACAACTGTACATACAGAATAAGTGTGAATGCTTTCTTACAATGTCCATGAACTGTCCCGTGTCCTTGTGTTGTCCAGGAAGAGGAGACGGAGGTGGACTCGCACACAATGGTGAAGTCCGCCTCCGGTGCAGGGACTATGAGGGCCACAGGCACCATGAGCGATGGGGCCCAGACCATGATAGAACATGGCAGCACCATGCTAGAATCAGACCTGGGCACCATGGTCATCAACAGTGATGAGGAAGACGAGGATGAAGATCAGGGATCCATGAGGAGTGAGTGACTATATTGCTTTATTTGTTTCTATGTGTTACATTTTATTGATTGACAATATATTTATCTTTACTAATGCTGCTTTTATACAAAGATCCCGCAATCATTTTGTGAACAAGAGCTGTCGCTTTCCTTTTTTTAAACGGAACCAGATAAAGCCGCCCCTGTGTGTGCTTTTTCGTAGCATGTCAGCATTCTGGAATCGGTGGTTTGAAGTGTAATACAGATGCTATTGTCGCTTATATTTTACACATTTTCAATTATAGCCTATACATTTATTTGCCAAAATGGACTGTAGCACTGTACTTCAAGGTTGTAGTGCATGTAAGCAGCTCTAGAGGGGCAGATGCAAAAGATACAAATCTATACAGCATATCTAGCTTTGTAGCTGAAGTTGAAACCAGCTTTTTTTGTAGCTAGCTTTTGCAGCAGCTACAAACGTCAGATGTAGCTTTGTATCTTCATGTTGCTGTCTTCCATAGAGAATGAATGGTACACTATATCTTTTCATCTTCCTGTGTGAACGCAGGAATAGTGAGGAGTGGACCACTATGTAGAGATCAGTCTAAAAAAACGTGCTCTTTAGCATCCGTGAAGACTGGAAGCCTCCATACAAATAAACATTTTATTTTTTTAATGATTATCACAGGACATGCTACCTCCCAGCAGCCTCTACGTCCATCCTTCATGGATTACTTTGACAAGCAGGACTCTAACAAAGTGGCCCAGCAGCAGGAGAACTACAACCACAACCAGCCCCCAGAGCAGCCTGGATACCACATCCAGGCCAAGAACGTCTTCCCAGATAACTGGAAGGTGCCTCAGGATGGAGACTTTGACTTTGTGAGTAGCATGTTACGTTCATATGTTCAGAGCTATTACAAATGCTAGATGTCCAGAGTTCTTGCATTAAAGAAAAGGATTCATATTGGAAGAAGAGACAGAATATAGCCCATCGATTTGTCTGAATATCAGGGCAAAATGGAACCATCACATAAGAATAGAGCTGAGCCAAGGCTTGTCTGTCGCCAGTCGGTTCTGTTCTTTTCTCATCCAACAAGTGAGATGTGTAATCTTTCAGCTTTTCATGATTTTGTCTGGTATTTCATCATGTGTGTGTTTGTACTGTCTGTTCTCAACGTTCTCACCCTCCAGTTGAAGAACCTGGATTTCGAGGAGCTACAGTTGCGTCTGACCGCCCTTGATCCCATGATGGAGCGGGAAATCGAGGAGCTGAGGCAGCGCTACACTGCCAAGAGACAGCCCATCCTGGACGCCATGGACGCCAAGAAACGACGGCAACAGAACTTCTAAGTGATCCCCTCCCCTGCCTGTCACCATCCAACCTGCCCTCATCCACCAAGTTTACTCATCTACTGGGTGCTAACATGATTTATATTCCACTGACTTAGAAGAACCAAGGTGATCATAGCCCTTTGCAGTTCTGACCCACTGCTGAATGACTGCTCCAGTTCTGATCATGAAGGAAGAGAGGAAATAATGGTCTTATGATGAGCTACTGAAGAGGATTTTGAGTGTCTTTTGGAGCTTTGTCCACCATTTTTTGCCCCGTTGTAAAATCCACAGTAATGGGACGTGTTCCTTTTGTCTGGAGTGCTGCTTAGACAGTGCTTACCCCGTTCCCAAGAAGACGTATTTCAACATGCATATCCCTGTTTGCACAGCAGGGTTCATGGTTTGTCTTTGAGTAAACCAAGCCCTTTACCCTCATCATCAGGTAAAGGTTTTTGTCTTGCTTTCCTACTTGATTTTCCTTTCATTGAACACATGCTGAACTCAGCGAGACCTTTCCTAGGACACTGAAGGTAGGATATTATCCATCATGACACCTAAGACCCCAAACATACTTTATGTAAGTTTCGAACAACAGACGTGGTTATATAATGTGTCACTTGAACAAGCACCGTCTCAATCTTTGCAGTGATAGGCAGCAGCATATCTTCTTTGATTTATGCTTTCCTGCTTTATCTTTGAGGCTATAGTAGTCAAGTTTAGCTCTGTGCGGTACCTTCACAGGGACATAAGAATGCGTGTTGTTTGCATAATGTACTTACTGAAAGTATGTTTTGGGCTTAAGGCTACATTCCATCTAACATCTACTGTAGCAGCCGCCGTATCAGCAGATGGGTTCTACAGGAGCATTGTCACTGATCACCTTGTGGTCTATTTTTCTTCTTGAACACTTTCCTTTTAATGTAAATATGGTATATAACTGACGACAGAAATGGCCGCAAGAAAAGCTGTGGAGGTTAATCCATGACCAAAGACAATCGTGACGTTAATAAAGTTGAGAATGCCTTAATAAAATAAGCAATGTACAATAATCCAGAATAGTTAGATGATGAAATACATTTCTTCACATGGAATAAGATGCAGTGTGATCCCTTTAACACTGATTGAATGAGCAGATCATGTATGTCTTCAACAGCTTGTGGGCCATAAAATGAAAGTTAATCAGCTTGTCTTTTCATTTAGCATATTTTGTGTTTTGTCATGTACGATGTTCTGAACTGCTTCATTCATTCAAAGCTTCAGGTTTTATAGACTTCTCTTATCTTTGTGAATCTTAGTGCCTCAGCAGCCATGTCTGATTCTTTAGTGATCTTGAAGAATACACATATTATTTGTGTTCAGTGATTGAGAACGTAATATATAGCACAGTTCTATCTGTACCTTCATATTGTTCATACAATCCAAAATGTGAACATATTCACACAGCAGCCATTTTTCTCTTACGTCACACTGGGGCATGGGCTTGCAGGTCTGACCCTGTAATATGGCTATGACTGAAAATTAAGCTTGGCAGTCAGTGAGTAATTTGGTGCAGTGAGTGCAGTCTGTGTTTATCTATTTTTTGCAAAAGGAAAAAAATCTCCTTGTGGTAGATGGCACAGGCCAATCCTTTGCTTACCAATTCATAAGAGAGTTTTGTGACCGTGACATTCAAAAGAGAGCTATGTGACATTGTTTTGTACCTGTACGATGGTGTCTATGTCGATCACGCTGATCTACAATATTGCAATGTGTTGTGAATGCGCTGCATTGCTTTTAGATCTGCTATTTTTGACATGGGATATTACTTTTAATTTAGTTAACTGTTTTAATGTGCCATATCCCCGTTTATCATTTTGACGGGCGTGAGGGGTGACCAGTGTGATGTAGAGTAAAACTGCCGCCTGGGTTATGCTGTACAACTGTTGGAACTGTTTTGACTCCAGATTGGACTGATATACAATACTTTAAATGTACTTAAGACTTCATACATGATATATTAACTATTTTTTACTTTGAGGGCATGTGTAGAGGTTTTAAATGCCTGCTGTCCTATGTTTCCCCACAGCATGCCCTCTGGGACCTTAGTACAGATGGTTCTACTGTGGCAGGTAATTGTATTCTCCTGACGTCATTCATTGATCGTCTTACTGTAACGGGTAATTAATTGCATTCACCCCTTAATTGTCTTTTCAGACCTATTCCCTTAATCCCTTTAGACAATTAGTACGATGGAGACTGCAGGTCAGACTCGGGCATCAGGGGAACATTATTGTGGGCTTTTAATCAGTCCAGTCTGAGAGAACGAACTATCATTTAGAAGATATTATTCCACTATCTGCTGAAGTTGGGATCTGATGTTCATGAATGAAATGACTGAATGACTTATCTTCCTGATAAGTCATTCTATTTGCAGGCACTTGGCATCGTTGGTTGACTTTAAGAATAATGATGTATCACAGTCCAATGAATTATGATACTGGTTAGATGTATGCCTGAAGTGAAAGTGTTATGACCACTTGCTTTATGTTATATACTTATGAATGTCAATATTCAGTTCTGGTTACTGAACTAAGCAACTAGTGGCCTACTGTTCTAGCAGCATGCCTTCCGTGTAGTACAAGGTTAAATGGAAACTTTGCCTCTTTATTTTTTTTACCTGAATCCTATCTAGCAGTGAAAGATGTAATAGTACTAATCATTTATAAAACAATCAATCATTAAATGGTTAATTATCTATCCCTATTTCAGGCATGTTAGTAAAGGAAGAAGAGTAGAATGAAGTGATTATCACTCTTTGCTGACAGTAATGTAAACGTCTCCTCTTGTCTTTGAAGTAGCTCCTGCTAAAGGTAAAATATTGGCAAAGTCATCATTTACCAATATGACAAAACTGAACAAAATATTTTCAACAGCTAAATCTGAAAGTGTTACATTTTTAAATGCTATATGTACAGTACAGTAATAAGCCACCTGCTCGTCTAATGTGGGATAATAATGGGACCAGGTTGACCAAGTTTTTATAGAAATTAAGATCTTAATTAAGAATGAATTTGCTTTGTGTCAAGCATTTTGCTTTTCTCTCTACATTGTGGTCTGCATTGCAAATTAGCAACTTGTAAAAGTTTCACGTTTATTTATTTAATATTCTAAACTTCTTGTGACACTGGTTTTAAATATTGTAGCTAATTTGGCTGTTAATATTTTCTTCCATTTGTCAAATATGTGTCTTGAGTTATGCTTGTTTTAGACTATGCATGTTTATTATGATTGTTTGTAGTGGAATGATAGTGTATTAAGAATACAATAGAGCAAATGTGGTGGCTGTCTTGTCAGCTGAAGGAAACTATTTGCCAGATTCCATGCAATGAGCCCAATAAAAACAAAATTATGTGAGACTGAAGATGTCATATTCAGTCTCATGATCTAGTCTCATGATCAGTCTCAAGTCTCATGATCTTCAAACATTTTTTAATTATGAATGGTTCAACCCCACTACCACTAAACCTATTATGTAAAACTTGAAGATGAGAATTGGAATGTAACCATGTGTTTAAAACTCTTAATTTATTATCTTTAGTTTGTTACACTTTAATATAGGTTTGTAAAAGCGCAAATAATAAAGCATATGAGATGAGACACTGCCTGTGCGTTTGATATATTGATTGATTGAAAATTGTATTAACAGATTGGAGGATTACAGTACATTCCATGCACAGCTCAATACAATACAGTACTTTTCAGGCACACCAATACAATACTATACTGTCATTGTTTGATAACAATACTGTTATCATTGTCATACTGTTATCATTGTTTGATAACAATACTGTTATCAAAACTGATAACAATACTGTTATCAAACTGGGTCATAGACTCAGCTGAAGAAATACATCTGGTATGTAAACGAAACACCTGTTCGGCTGTTTCTACCATAAATAATGTAATATGGACGCAACACGCAAAACAAATGTAATTTCGATCTCTGGGACCCCCAATTTGTATTGTAAAATCCGTGTTAATTTAACTGAGTGTACAAATGGAACAAGTGTGTGTGTTTGTACACTCAGTTACAGACCCATGAGGGTCCATTTGGTTCCAAACTATCATTTAGTTGATAGGTTGGACCCCCCTGGGTCCCCAGCTAAATGATAGCCGTACGCCACTTTGAGAACCACTGTTCTACCACAACGCACTGCAGAAATGTCCATGCGCTTATTGACAGACAGTACGGTAAGGACTTGAAGTTGAAGGCTGTCCATTCAAGGAATCTTGTCCAGTTGTCCTATTCATTCACAACCACTTTGGTGACTGAAAGTTAGAAACATGTCTACCATTGCTAGAAAGATAATTAATACTACTTCAGCCCCGGCTGCTATTGGACCATACAGGTGAGAAGGTTATGCTAACGGTCATTACATGTGATGTGGTCTTTTTCCAAACAGATTCATGTGTGCATTCGTTGTGCAGTGCTCGTTCTGAATGAATGAATATTGAATAGAAATGTCATGGTACCAAATTTGGTCAGGCGGGTCAAAGTACATGCATGATAAAAGTCTGTTGAAATAGCTTTTCAGTGTCAAAGGTTTCCTGCGGACTTGCGGAGCTTAGAAAACGTGGTTCTAAACAGGCACAATGGCAGCAATTCGTCGGCAAATTCCATACACACCAAAAGCACCGATCAGACAGGGAATTTACAGGTAGGGAATTATTTTCTGTTTTCCTAGATCCGCGCTCAGATGGGACATGACTGAGCGCTCATTTAGTGTGCCTATAATTAAAATGTAAACAAATTGTAGCCTAGCTTTACAATTCAGTATTAACAACACACAATGTTTTCCTTCGTTAATTAATTCTTGGCACATACTGTTGCTTTACTAGAGCAAACTTAATG
The DNA here is from genome assembly GCA_900323375.1 of Benthosema glaciale. NCBI lineage: Eukaryota > Metazoa > Chordata > Actinopteri > Myctophiformes > Myctophidae > Benthosema > Benthosema glaciale. Next base: position 20,991 of record OOFJ01143576.1, read on the forward strand.
AGGGGTGTTACTTGGTCAGCCAATCAGCTGCCATGGCCGTGAATGGAGGCCAGAGATGGTGAAAGCTCAGCTCAGATTTCCAAACAGGGATGGATGCATAGTGGTGGTGGACTGGTGGTTGTTGTTTATACTAGTTCTAGACAGAAACTGTTATGTGAGTAATTCTGTTGCTCTCTTCATAGAATATAAATAGGATAATGCCAAATGTTGTGGACTGGGCTGGAGGTGGATCAAGGCTAGAGTGGCCGGATGGTAACTGCAAGGTTGCCAATTCGAACCAGCTTCCCAAGAGTTAGTGTCGAAGTGTCCTTGAGCAAGACACTGAACCCCTACTAGTTGGCATGGTTTCCCCCCCCCCACATCAGTATATGAAAAATGTGTGTGTGAATGGTTGAATGTAATGCACAAGCTATGTAAAGCACCTTGTATTGGATAAAGCCGCTATATAAATGCACCATTTACCACGTTGGCACACTGTGTGTGTGTGTGTGTGTGTGTGTGTGTGTGTGTGTGTGTGTGTGTGTGTGTGTGTGTGTGTGTGTGTGTGTGTGTGTGTGTGTGTGTGTGTGT
>OOFJ01143583.1:0-11109 GCA_900323375.1 Benthosema glaciale
GGGGAGGGGGGAGAGAGAGAGAGAGAGAGAGAGAGAGCGCCTATGTTGTGAGTCCCAGCAAGTGTGTGCTGCTTAAGTTCAGCAGAGACTCTTGGACCCACTGCTGGAGATCTACTATGACCAGAATGGCATTTTAGGAATTTTACCAAGTGTGCTGAATCCTAATGTCCAGAGTCTGGTGACTTCATGCAATCGGCTCATTTTGTATTTATTTTTTTTAGACCACGAGAGCCGAGTCTACTAGCCTGACTCTGTGGGATTCAGCAGTGAATGCAAAGTAGCCAACGGGCAAAGGCAAGAGTTGGAAGTTATAAACCCTATGGATGCAGCTACCTGCTAATGTATTTATGAATTCCATCACTTCATCCTGATGGAACCTCAAGATAACCTTAAACGATGAATGCCTCAGTGACACAGCTGATGCCGTCTCACGGCCAAAGTTGCTCCCAAAACTTTGCCGTTGCTGCCTTGCAAACCACATGCCTGGTACTATTATTATTAACCAGTACCACGTTCAACTTAGCGTCCCTATTGGAATTTGGAAAGTATTAAAAAAATAATGATAATAGCTCGACGTGACGTGTTATGAGTTTGTATATGTGCTATTTTCTGTGAAATACGGCTTTCAAGTGACATTTCGTTACGATCACCATATGCAGGTAGCAGGCACGCATACACCTGTAGTTCATTGTCACCGCTTTCATGTGATGTGACATGGTTCTAATGCCATACCGCACGCACCCGCACGCACGCACACACCCCAAAAAGTATCCACACGTGTGTGACCAAGCACATGCATGTGCTAAATACACACACATGCACTCACAAATGCATGCACGTACGTACGGCAGAGCCTGCCTGCCATCTCTCTGTGGACAGGAGGAACACTCCCGCCACATCATCTCAGAGTGCTTTTCATCACAGTGTGACAGCGGTGTCAGCTCTGCTCCCCGTCACCAACGCCACGCCGCATTGATATTCACCAACTGTGTGCAGCAGCCTGGGACACAACGCCACCGTGCCAAAAATATGACACAGGAAGAATAACTTTCTCCTGCATTTTCTACTCTGTCCGCAAAGGCACACGTGTGCATTACAGTCGATGACGAGCGCACACTGTACACTGTATGTTGTGCACAGATTATGTACGGCGTATACAAGACAAGTGGATCTTACGGATCGCTACTGTACATTTGCGCAAACACACTGAGGTAAACAGGCTGGCTGGATCGCCCATACCCCAGCCCCACCCTGACACCCCAAGCATGCCTAGTGAATAGTGATATTGAAAACGTTAATACAACTTGCGAAATTAGAGTGGCAGCCCAAATTCGTTTTGGGGGGGGCTTATCCAGATTGGAATAAGATTGACTGTTTTCTTACTGCTGCTCCAGGATGCTCCCACAGGATTTCTAGTCATTCCTGCCTGCTCCCACAAGCAGCAAAGTTCAAGTACTGTTTCCACTTGGACACAAATACAAACAGAAAGAATGAGAGAGAGAGATATGGCCATTACAGCACCAAGGACAGCGACACAATGGCTTGGTGTACTGCTCGTCAGTGAGTTATTAAATATATGCATATCGGTATAACTTTGAAATGATGGTCTTCCATCCTTTAGTTCGGAATAACTGGAAGAGGCTAACTGCGGCTGTCTGGTTAATTTGACTCAAGGGAAAATTAAAACAGTGTACCAACGTGTTGCTGTTGGAGAGTGACATCATATGCCTGTCATTCTCAGGGTTTCAGTGGATGACAATCCATCCTGTTACAATTCTACACTTTTCACAGCCACTCCCATTGTGTCAGCATCATGCACTATTATCTGCATTTAGATGACAAGCATACATCCATTGAGATAGACAAGTTTGCCACGCATTCTGAGATGAAGATTGCCACCATGAGTCACCCAGATATAGAGCATACAAAAAATACATCTAAACTAAAATACAGTGTTTTTCATATTGTCGCTGTCGGTTAGAAACCTCCTATCTCCACATTCTAACTTTTTGTGCTTTTTCATAAACGCCCTACGCCATTCATCATGCTACAGCGTCACACAAAAGTATCACTTCTACAAGTTCAAGCTCACGAAAGGAACAATATAAATATGTTTTAAAACACATAACATAGTATGATTTAAGAATATAATGGCAGAAGTACTATTTACACACAACTACTATTTACTATGAACCCTCTTCCCTAGTGGCCCTAATCTGGTGCAAAGAGATTTGGTGTTGAGGGAAACAGTAGCAGGCCTAGTATAGAGCCCTGGGGGACAGAAGGCAAATTATTTAGCGGTCCAAGTGGTATGATCATTTTATTTTTTAAACAATATGTTACCTTAAAAATCCAAAAGAAATATGTCATTGGGCAAACAATGTGGATTTGTAACTCCAGCCAACGTTTCTGTTTTTCATTATTTCCAGGAGTAAGAAGTGCCATCTGTTGAGCGATTCATGTCACCACCGTCTGTGGATTAGGCAGCCATTACTTTTGGAGTGTGTGCACGCTCAGCGTCCGAGCGGCAACTTGTCCATTCAAGTCCTTCCAAAGCACTGTCCAGAACACTGATGGGAATATGTTTCGCACTGTTTGTAATGACCAGCTGTGAACGCCTGTGTGCTTGTGCGCGCGCACGCGTGTGTGTGTGTGTGTGTGTGTGTGTGTGTGTGTGTGTGTGTGTGTGTGTGTGTGTGTGTGTGTGTGTGTGTGTGTGTGTGTGTGTGTGTGTGTGTGTGTATCCCTCGACCACCTGTCAACTGCAATGACAGACCGACTGTCGACTGACTGACTGACTGACTGAGCCAAGTTTGCATAATATTACACTCAGTCTAAACCATCCCGCAAGCAACAGTCCAAATTTCCATTCCAACATTTTTAGAGCGCCCGCTTACATTTACCCCCTAAAGGCAAATAACAGCAGAGGCGGGGGTGGAGGGTAGGCGGGGGACAGGGCTTCCACAGAAAACACCATGTTGTGATTTAACTGCAGTCATTTGTATCTGCCATTTGCTAAAGGGGAGATTGCAATAAAACAATCATCTGAGGTTCCAAACAAAAAGAGAGAGAAGAAAAAACAACAACATTGCTGTCTGGTAAACAGTTTTATTACTTTGCCATAAAGTGAACATATTATGCTTGATTTATACACAAATGCATATCATGTCGCATGCCGAACCTAGCGATCTACAAGTTCAAAATGCGTCACACTGCACCGCCTCTTCAGCTTATGCTTTGGGGTTTTTATGAATGCATTTACATGTCTCAAACTGCAACGTGAAATATGGATTATTGGGCATATCCTGATGTTGGGATATTGATGAGGAATGAAATTGCCAAAAATGTCAATCTGCTCAACAAATATTGTCCGTTCTGGAACACCAGGTAAGCATGTATTAGAATTTCTCACGCAGTCTAAAAATGGCACACAGGGACACGATTATGCTGCCTTCCACTCCTTTTTTTTTTATTTTTTTTGACAACTGCTGTCTATATCTCTCTCACAAACACTGCACGTGTGAACACAAACACCGTCGGCCAGGGAGACAGCATTCAGCGGAGCAATTAAATGTCCCCCCCCACCCATCCAGACCGTGCGTGTCCGTGCGAAAGCGATCAGCCAAATCGGACTCTACAGGTATCCTCTGTGGAGAGAGGCGGTGTGGATTAATCCAGTGCCGCGTGTCGGAGCTGCATCGTTGCTTCACACCCGGCCAGCTACTACTGGGCTTGTTAAACTTGATTTATTAGGCCTCCGTTTACTCTGGCTTTCCCAGGCAAGGCAAGGTCAACAGTAATGGTCCTCTGAATGAGAATAAATCTCGACCTCGGCTGTGCGCAACCCCCAGCCCACCCCGTCGCCGTTCCCTGGCAACCTCCTGTGCATGCACGCAGGCAGGCTCAGCAACACTCCCACGCCGCCACCACCACCACCCCGACCAAGATATCACCTGGGATCATGCTAAATTGGAGCCTCTTCTGTGTTGAGAGGGTGTGTTATTTTTTCTCTATACCATGTCCTCCCTCATGCGCTCCATCAACCTCCCCCTAAACACACCGTTACTGCCTGACTTGAAGTGTGTGCTCGCGCGCGCGTGCGAGTGAGTGAGTGAACAGCCATTAAGACAATTAAGCTCCTCACTTTTAGTTGCCCTGAGGCAGGAGATGGAATGATGGGAAGAAAAGCAAAAACTGTAGAAGAATGAGTGTAGCTCTTAGAAGTCGGCCTGACAAACGCACCCACACACCAACGCACTCAAGCAAAACATTGCCATGCATGTCACTGAAAAACTAAAACACACCCACCGCTGACAAAAATGTGAGTACAAGACACATCTTTTCAATCACTGAATATGCATGTAAACATGTTTGACCGAGGAAATGCTCTACAACAAAATACCTTGCATCAATCCGTGTGCCCGGACCTGTGTTGCTCTGCAGGGGGGAATGTTTACAAAATGAGACGGGATGAGAGGAGAGCACGCTACTTTCAAGCCAAAAGGATGTGATGTAAAAGGGACGCTGCATATTTAGAAATAATACATTTGTCTGCATGGTCAACATGTAAAGACATACGGTACTGTAGGAACTACAGACAACCCCCAATGAGTGAGTATAGACTTACAGATCAATCCACCGTCTTCCAATTGCAGCTCACTACATTCAGCAGCGGCTCCAGATTATTTTTTAATAATACACAGCTAATAATGTGGCATGATGAAATGAGAAAGTGAACTTAATGAAATCAATTCATTAATTAAAAGACTAATCAACCACCAAATAATTTCACTGATTTTTTTTATTTGCCGACAGTGAAAAAAAAAAGGTTGAGCATTTCTTGGAAGTGCTATGGGGGTGCTATGGGCTATGTCCTCCCTAGTGCCTCCCTGACTGCACTTCTTCAATCTCAGATCAGTACAGAGAGCATGCAAGCTTAAAGGGATATTTCACTTTCAAAAAAACTTTTTGTCATTTCATCTTCTACTCAGCCTTATGTGAACCCCCAGACGGTTTTTAAGTTACTTGATTCAATATTTAGATATTTGAGATTCATTTTAGCTGCCCCGCCCCCTTCCTATACAAACCCATTGTAGCTTCTAACTCCATTTTAACCATGATAGATTAATCAAACGGGACACGCATCGCTGTCTGCTTGTGGATCAGCTATTTTCGGTGACAAGATTTGGTGTAGAGTGAAGTGGTTAAAGGGGCATTCCACTATTTTCAACATTTTACTATGTCATTAATATATCTTAGAGTTGTTGTGTGGAAATAATAAAAAAAAGTCCCCCCCATTCTGTGGTTCCTAGACCTCCATTTCCAGGAAACACAGAATGGGGGGGGGGGACTTTTTGATTATTTCCACACAACTCCAAGGTATATTAATGACATAGTAAAATGTTTAAAATGGGTGGAATACCCCTTTAAAGCATCTGTTCACTGAGTAGATTCTACAGAAGATGAAGTGTTTGAGTGTAAAAACATACACATTTTTTAAATGGTTGGAATATTATTCTGCACACCCGTTCATTTTAACCTTCAATACGCAGTGCCAAAACAATAGCATCAGATGAATGCACTAATGGATTAATGGAGCCTCTGTTGCCAAAGTGGAGAAATGGGAGGGGAGGGGGGGGCAAGAGACAAAAGAGAGAAGGAAGAGGAATAGAGAATGGGACTGTACGGGTATGGCTGTGAGCAGACTATCTATGCGCATGATAACCTTGCGTGGAGCCACCTTAAAAAAGCCATGGCTGCCAGGGGAGGAATAATAAAGGAGAAATAAAGGTGCTCATTAGGGCTCCGTCGTTAACTCTCATCTCCAGCTGCCCCTTGCACAAAGACCTGAGCCCTGCCATTAGGCCACGTGCCATGCACCACCGTCCACAGGCACTGTGGGGAGGAAAGTACTCACAGCTTTTTACTTAACGTACGTTTGTGAAAGTGTCTGCAACGTTAGTACTGCAACGTAGATCCGGGATTCAACATTTACAAAAGGTATTGGCATCAAAATGTAGGCCTACTTAAAGTACCAAAAGTAACAGTACTCATGGAGTAATGTCCTGTTTCAAGTTTTCAAATGTATAAAAAAAATATTTTGAAAATAGCAGATCTAACAAGCTCATAGTGTGTCACATCGCAACGCATTGTGAGCTTGGCCGGAGAGAGAGAGAGAGAGAGAGAGAGAGAGAGAGAGAGAGAGAGAGAGTGTTCAGCTAAAGACTTCACAATAACAACTAGACTTCTTCTGTCAGACGGAAGGCAATTTCACACAGTTCCAACTTTATGTGCTGGCTTTATGCACTGCAACAGCACATCACAAAAACACTGACTCTCTGCAACACCCACTGGGTGAATTACTGCCAGCAGAGGGAAAAGTATTGTCTTCTCAGATGCATTGATGACACCTGACTGTACTGTACAGTGGTGGATGAAGTACTCAGATGTAGAATAGAATATTATACTCCACAAGTAAAAGGGACTCTGTTTCAAAGTGTTACTTTGAAAAAAACTATTGGCATCAAAATATACTTGCACCAAAAGTAAAAAGTACTAAAATGATCACGAAAACATAGGGCTAAAGTGGATAATGTTTTATAATATGATCATTTATATCTGCAAAGTAACATTTCATTCCTTGGTTAAACATACCTTTTGTTTTGCAGTTCTCAATTATTTATTTTCACAGAATCAAATGTGTTATGGTCATGATTCACCAGGAGCTTGGATGGCTTGTTGGTTCTAGGCTTAAAATATGTTCTATGAATATTTTTGGAAATCTCTATGAATGGGGTCTGGAATGGATGGGTGAGTGGAACCAGAAAATAACCACCACTGCTACGGCATAGCAGCATACTACAATCTCACAACATGTTAGATCATCTTAACACGTTGAGCACGTTGAATGACACCATCATATACTGTACGACAAAGAATGAATAGGGTTCAGCTACTTAAGCCCTATGCTGTATAGTACTTTGCTGTGCAACAATATAGAGAAAATAGGCGGTCTACTAGGTCTTTCACTATTTTTGACAAATTTAAAATGATTTTACAATTTTCATGCCAGATTTGAAGTGTTGCTTTCACTCTGTTCAATTTATATGTCATGTTCTATTACCATCTCTTAGAACTAAAAGGTAGCTCAGGTGAGCTGTCAACATCCTGCCATGCTGGCACGGTGCTGAGCTCAATGCTCTTTGATACAGCCATTACCCTCTCAATGAGGGTGGAAGAAAAAACTGTGTGCATTAAGGCAACTTCAGCAGTGTGAGTGCGCCGCCACCCCCCTCTCCCATCATCCAGCCAAGTAACCGGTGTTAATAACAAACAACCAGACAGCTAATATTCCTGCCACAAGCGTTGTACGTACAAAACGGCGACACCTCAGAGACATACTGGTCAGATTACCATAAATCTCTGTACTAATATGCTTAGTTTAATTTTAAGAAATTAACTCTCGCCTGCAGGCCTCCTCTGAGCTCAAATGAATTGCATGTCAATGCGTTGCCGCGGGTGCTAGCTCGCTCAACGGCAGCCGCTGTGCTGCCATCTAAAAGCTCATTGTGTATGTAAATGTCCCTAATTGGAGATGGTAAGCAAGTGTAACGATGTCATTTTTGTAATGATTTCACTTTCCCCCTGTGAAACACGAGGCACACAAGTTTTGAGGATGCATTAAGTGCAATTTCTGGATGATGATTGGTCAATTACAGGAAGGCAATAGGCTTGCATAAGTATGCGGTTTTAGAGGCCGGTGTGGTTTTAATTTAAAACGGGGAAAACTGGGGATATTGTTGCAAAGCCATCCATTGGCTAGACAGCGCTACCAAGGAACGATAAAGTGAACGGATCTCTCTGTCAAAACACTGGCCTCTGTTGCAACCATTATAAGCTCTTGTTACAGTAAGTGGTCATCCGAAATCCTAGCGCTCTATTAATACCATCAAGCAAATTGGAAGAGTTGTATTCCCTGCACCCATAACTACATAAAAGAGAGGGGAATTGAGGCACAGGGAGTTTTACTGTGATGCAATTAATAACAGTGAAGAGGCCATTAACCAGAGTTGCAAAAGCTCCTTCCTTTCCCCTGCCAGAGTAACGGGAACAGCAGCAGAAGTTAGCCCCCTAATTACCAACCGGAGGAGATTTACGTTATTCACAACTCTCAGCCCTCTTGATTACCTTTACAACCCTTGCAAAGAGCCTATAGGCGAACATGCACATGCAAAACACATATTCCCCCACTCTCACTGATCTGGAGCAGTCGTCCGTGTGAGTCAGCCGTCGTTTTATCCTTCTTTGGCAGCTAATGTGAAGTGTTTTTTTCTAAGTCGTGAGGTTAAGTGGAGTTCGAGTGAGCCTTGCTCTAGTCGTTAGATCGCGTGAAAGCTACAGATCTGGCGGGCGAAAAAATGCTTTGGTGCCCCATAAACGTGCTGCTCAGTCTCTTGCTTTGATGAGGCTTTTGATATGCCTCCCCTCGATTAGGCCGACAAGGGGAATGTGCCAGCACATTAACCACTTTAACCCTGGCATCAGAATTTTGGGCAAACTTTCTTTTCTCAATTTTCAACGTATCCCCCCCCCAGCAATTTTCGCTAATTATCGTACAAGAAATATAGGCATTAAATGGTTCAATTTAATTTCTCCACCCACACAAGATCTCAAAGTCAAAGAGGGCCCTTGACAATGCATCTAAAGAACCTGAGAAATAGTCAAGATACTATTTTCCCTACAAGCATAGCCTGGCACGTGTGAATTCTACAAAAACCTATGGAAGCGACTGAGTATTTTACTATCTATGATTCAAATCACTAAGATGTGCTTCATACTATACTTTGCGCTTGACTGGACTTTAAATAATTGCGTGGCATGCTACACTTCATTTATTCTGTAGCAGAGGGTAGGAACTTGGAAGTCATGAACAGGGGCCCAAAAAAAAGAACATTGAATCTGAGAGATGAATTTGGGGGTTGGAAAGAAGAGAGTATAGAACTCCCATGGCAGAATCACTATAAACTAATAAAAATGACTTTGCTGAATCCCAGTTAAGTGGGGATTTTTCCCTCCAAGTGCCTACGAAGCCAGAGAGACCTACAGGGCACCATGGGTGAGTGCCATCAGATGACCTTCCTCCGATGGGTCCAATAGCTACGGTATCTAATGAGCCAGTGCTCAGATAAGGGGCATTCACAGCCTCCCTCCCTGTGAAGGGAAACCGAATCTGTGCATGATTTAGTGATCGTCTGCCTGGGCGAGGTCCCCACAGTCTGCTCCCTCCACCGCCTGCTTCCACACTCCCTCAGGCATCATCCTGCAATCCCAATGTCGGATAAATATTGATGCAGGAGGCCTTCAATAGCATTGGTTGCACAAAGTGAGAGATGGAAATGAAAAGAGTGAGACTGGTCGACCAGAGGTGGTCTGCAGAGAATCGGTAGGGATGGGGATGAGAAAGAGATAAGTCAGGGAAAGTAGGGATAGGAAGAATACACACAGGAGCCTAAATCCTGATGGAGAAACCAAACCAGTGGTGTAGTAGTGAACCAAACAACATCAGCTTTCTGTGTTCAGACTCGCAGTACAGTATCTCTCCTCCAACAACACAGGTCGGGAACAATTGCAGTACCGAAGGAAGTGCTGCAATTTTCACCAAGTAAATGGGTTTATCTTCCAGGACTGCATGTGATTGATACTACATGCTGTTTTAAATCTGCTTAGTTCTCTGTGACAGAATCTAATAAAGACAGGTCATGACGCACCCCCAACTAATTCTCTGACACTTGTCTAATAGGATTTGGCCATGGCTGCTGTTAATTGTATTGCTGCACACACACCAAGTGCTTTAATCCGCTCTGCTTAGCTTATCGTGCCCACGGATCCCCCATGAACAGCCGCCTCCACCCCCCATCGCCACAGCTACCGTCTCATCATTTCGCATCCTCTCATCACAACCTCTCCATCAAGTGGAAGTGTCCGTCTTCGCGAGGAATCCAATGACGACACCGATGCGGCTCGCTGAGATCTCTGCTGCTAATTGAGACAAAGTCATCAGGGTTAAATGATGCACCATGGGCACTGATGTACAAAAGGAACGCATTACCTTTGCCTTATTGGCTGGCCTCAATTTTCCAGGCACTGCACGTAAGACAAAACGATGCTTACTGACAACATCATCTCAGCCCAAATTAGTTAATTTATTACCGGCACAGGCTGGATGGGAAGAAAAGCTCTGAACTGCCAATCATTTTGCATGCCGCATCCCAGCGCCCCCCTGCTGTGGGCAGAACATATTGGGCGTACAAAAAAAACTAGCTTTGCAAGTGAACAGCAGAGTAATGAAATTAATGATGTATCTAGCTATAAATGCATCACATCTCTGTCTGTCTGTCTGTGTGTGTGTACAGACAGACACACGTACAGAGTTGTGGGTCAGTGCCCAACGGGCACCGCTCTAGCAGGCTTATATTTCAGGTAGTAATCATGTGCCGGTGAATAGAGAACTCAATCAGACATTTTCTGTATAAGCATTACCTCTAATGCAACTGCATTTTTAAGCATTATCTCTTACTACATAAATAAAATGATAATCCTTTGAGGATTAATAGTTGTGTACTGGAGTGACACTACAGATCATGGGTTTGAGGTTAAGTCGATCATATTCACAAGGATGAATTAAGTTTGATATAAAACACTATGCTCTGGGAGACTCTCTTCCACTGAACGTCACCAATAAACATAATCTTAAACAGCTTAATTAAAGGACCACTTCACCACTTTTCAACCTATCTTCATATAATTGGTCCTCACTAATGTTCATGATAAAACAGCAAAAAAAACAAGAATTGAAATTTCAATTAATTGGCTGTGTGTGGCCCGCATGCGTCAAAGTAGTAGTTTTTGTTGAAGTAATAGCTTGATCTACAAGCTGTGAGCTTGTAGATCAACTATTTTCACCATGCGCATATGTAGGCTGTGAGAAATGAACTGAATGCTGATATTATAAATCCACTGGTGGTCCCCGGACCTTGAAACTGATGTTCAGATGAAAGGTAAATCCACAATCCAACATTTACTTATAATTATTGTATGGTTGGTTGGTTG
>OOFJ01143592.1:0-13439 GCA_900323375.1 Benthosema glaciale
GCAGCTGCCCATAAGTGCTTTTTGAGAGCGGTTTTGAAGAACTCTAGGGATTCAAATCAGCGCTCAAATAGCCTATCTTCCCGGAAGAAGAACTCTAGGGATTCAGATTTCTTAACGGCTGTTGGTGGCATAGGAGCAAGGTTAATTTAACCCCTTGTTTGAGTCAAATCTAGGTTTGTGGAACTCCCTCTGGTGTTGTGATCGTGGACTTCGTTGACATCAAGGAAGTATTTTGACAGGTATGGGTATCTTAGTAGTGTACTAGCGAAACCCTATAAGTAATTTCATCCTATCAAAATGAGCATGTGTATGCCGTTTGATTGTAATGTAGCCTTACATTACAATCAAACGGCATACACATATACTGTTTAGTTTTTCTTGTCTTTTTTTATTTCCCAGAATTCTCAAGGATTAGCATTCCCGATACCGCATCCAGCATACATACATTGTAAGGCCATTCGTGGTATTCAGTAGATCATTGGAATGATGGAATGATGACATGCCATGGAAATGATGGAATATAGGGCCCTATTAGGGAACAGCAATAGCAGGTCCAATAGGGCCTATTGGACCTGCTATTGCTGTTCCCTAGCAACCCACGGACATATCCACTGCGCATATGGACGCGCACAAGTACACTCGTTTCCAAGGCAACAATTTCGTTTTATTTTCGGGTCCAAATGCCAAGAACAGACGATCCTAAGACGCCTCATTGCCTTTCTTAAAACGATAAAGAAAAAGTAGTTAACTTACTTCTATATCAGTTTGCATCTACTAGTCAACCGACCGAGGCTACTTCGTCTCAAATCAGCGCTCAAATAGCCTATCTTCCCGGGACAGATGGAAGTTCCACTTGAAGAAAAGCTTGCTTGTGCTACCGTGGAAGAGCGATCCGAAGTCGAGGTGTTGAACGCTTCTGATGAAGCCATCAACTTTCTGGCCAGTATTGGTAAATTGCTCCACACGTGACACGACCACACGACACACGTAGTCCTGCAAATGTATGTGTTAAAATAAAATGTATCTGCATTTGCATACCGCAGAGGTATAACTCATCTCTCTTTCTTCCCCTACGTGTCCCTTTCTCTTCACCGCAGAGGTCACTGAGCTGCAAAAGTGTATGTTTTCGGATTCTCTGGTGACAGTGTCTGAGAGTGGCAGGGAGCTGGGAGAGTTCATTGTGACAGTGGAGTTTGCTAATAGGTTCCAGGAGCCATGTTTACTGTTGCGTGCCCAGAGCCACGGAGCCATTGACAGCACCCCCTGTGGAACATCAATCACAGGTGATCGGAGATGGGCTGGGCTGGGGCATAATATGGGCAGGCAGGGGCAGCTTGTGTCTGTGTGTGTGTGTGTGTGTGTGTGTGTGTGTGTGTGGACCCTATGGGCTGCTTCTGCCAGTCAACAAGTAACACAGGTGGTCAAATATAAAGTACCCCCTTGTGCAGCAAAACTCATGACCAATAATGCTGTGAGCATCCTCTTTAGAGATGAGTCAGATGACCCTATGACTCCCTTTACTATTTCGGACGTATACACAATTAGAAGGTCGGAGGTCCATGTCTCACAGTCTTGTTGAAACGTGACCCAAGGTTTGGAGACCGTCTCTGGTAGCGACCTGCGACTGCACATCCAGTTTGTGGGGTGAGGTTTAACTGAGTGAGGAACTCATTCTTTTTAGAAGATGTACATAGCTTCTTAATGTACAAATAGGGGTCCAAATTTACCTGTGGGCATACAGGAATTCATGTTTTCTATGTTACAAAACTTTTGTCTTCACAAGAAAAACGTTCAAATAATGGTAGGCTTATCTATGTCCACTATGCCAAGGAAAACTAGGAAGATAATACAATTAAAAAAACATTTTATGTGACTTTGTGACTCACTGTAATTCCAGCAATTATTTATCTTGACCCAGGACCAATATCAGATGATCCAATGGTCCCCCTGTGTCGGCAGCCCTGGCCGAGGGTGCCTTTTCTTTTTTCTGAGTAGCACTGTTAGTGCATCACTACAAATATATTTATTCATTTTTCCAAATGTACAAGCCTACCTATCAACTGACCTGGAGACTTTGGAACAAGATCACCATGAGTATGTCAAGGTGAACCATTCCATTTATTTGGATATACTAGCTGTACACACAGCAAAGTACTGATAATTGAACTCTGTACTCTGAGAGTGTAAAGATTTTACTGTGTACAAGTCTAAATTAAGAATATTTTCCGCTATAATGTCTCTGCTATTCTCCTCAACATGCCTCAATCAATCCAATGTTGCAGCTTGAGGACCACATGTTGGACAGGAGATGTCACATGTCACAACACAATGGACAAATGAGGATCGACAAAGTCACCTCTGTAGGAGAGGTGAGAGGGAAAATGGCATGAGAACATCAAACTGCCTCAAACGCTTGAGATTCAGAAATTGTCTTGTCTTTTGACAAGGGGTTTAATCTAATTTGTTAACCATTTATAACCTGGCATTCCTATTCTAGGCATTATTATATGAACACATGTTCAGTAGCCAAAGTAGCCTATAAAATAAAATAAAAAGGGCTTAAATGATTAAATTCAGGGCACCAGAGTGCATGAATCAAATAATCACCACAGTGTCCCTGGTTCAGTTATGTCTGGAGATCTTTGTTGCTCTTCAGACTACCATCTACAGTATACAAAGCCTGAAAAGTGAAACATTTCAGTAGGCCTAGTAATAAAAAAATATTTACAGTCAAATGGGGGAGACCAAAGTTGTTTTCAATCAAGTTAAACTGTTTTTCTTTAATGACCTGGCCACTAACTGTTACTTCCTCGAGTCCCCTTGTTCCTCATTCCCTCTTGGAACTCAGCTTTTGTTATGATCTGACCTAGGCTACACATCTATAGTTTTGTTACCGTACTGCATCTTGCACAGTTGTGATGCTATTGTGGTGACAAAATCTGTGCACAGCTCATAAACACCAACTGAAAACAAAACTAGCCACAAGGCCACAGACTATAATAATATACAGTATGATAATAACCATAGTAATACGTGTGGGTGCTTTCCGTTGTATAGGATGTGACAAAGGAGAGTGTGTCTTATCCATTGTCAAATCTAAGAGGACTGGTAACAGAGGGCGCCAATCTACTGCTGATGCGGCTTCTTGCTTTGAGGAAGAAGGTTCCAGAGAACATGGCCTTCCTCTCCCTCGACCAGGAATCACGCCTCACCCACACCATTTATGTAAGTATATGTATTTCACTTGTGTGAAATGTGAATGAGTTCCCTTATTCCCTATGAGTTAATTTTGGATATTTTACCGTCACCACCACCAGCTATCCCTACTACTGTCGCAGTAATTTCAGTTAATTAAACCAGCATGCTAGGAATATTACTCTAATTTAGTAGTGATTGTACAGTACATGTGGACAGTGCACCTAGATACACCTTATTGTAGAAAACGTGCAGCACTATAGGGGATCCCAGAGGCCAGCATTGATGTCCACTGGTATTGTCTCATCCTGGAAAGCCAATGCCAGTTTAGTCTTATGTGTCTGTTTGTGCTTCAGAGTGAGTTGGGTCTAAAGCCACTGGAAAGTGGATGTGAAACTGTGGAGGTGTTCGGGTTGGAGAGGAAGATTGACTCTGTGGAGGACACGGCCATCACATGGCACTGCTTCTTCCTTCCTGATGGGTACGATCAGTGGGTTTGTCTTAGAACAAAGTCAGCAGAGGAGTTCTTTTAAACTCCCAGGTATTTCTAAATGGGGACTCTGGCCTTCGTATTTTATATATTATTTAAAATAGCAATAGTAGCTGATCTACAAGCTCACAACGCTTACAGTAGTAATGCATTGTGAGTGTGGCTATTTTTGTTATTTGTCGTATGACAAATTGGGCAGGGGCCATGTTGGCTTGTGGTGGACATTTTTGTCAAAATTAACATTTTGCCATGGACATACAAAATGAGCAGACAATAATAATACCAGAAACATATACATGGAGTGTGCAAGTGTCTCTGAGTTATGTTGGTCCAATGTTTGACAATGTTTGAGAACCAAACATTGGTGGACTCATAATGTGCCACAGTGTCGTATTAAATCAGCGTCATACATATCCTGAAGAAAACCTGCAGACTAGACATTCAGTAATAGTATAATGAATACATTTTACGTAAAATGGTATGTTGTGATGCTTTGTTATTCATTGCATTGTAATGCCTTTAATTCCCTAATGATATTCCTCCTCAATCTATTGTTTTTCTGACCAGCCATCTGGCCAGTAGAGTCCAGATAGGATCTCCAGTCACCATGAAGCTTGTGTTACCACCCACAGAGCTTAGAACAGGTAGACTATTGTTTTACAATGCAGAGGATTTTTGCTGATCTTCCTGTTGAGAATTTAGCAGATTTTAAGTGGTCAAGACCTATAGACCAGTGGAAAGAAACACATTTTGGGTTAAAGCTGTGAAGTGAGGGGCGCTCTCATCAGACATCATCCCATTCTCACAATTTGCATCCTCACTTTTGAATTCAATGTTTGTGTTTACATAATGTTTACACAAACACTAAAAGCTGGGCATAGGAGGGGCTAGCGCCCTCGAAAGAGAGACCTGGGCACTCAAAGTTAAAAAGGGAGAAGATACTTCATTAAACCAACATGTGTTCCACTTCCCGGCTAGCCTAAAACACGCTGACAATCATGTGTACATTAAATCTGTCATTCACATACCGGATACATGCAATATTTTTTGTTACTGTATGTGTTTTGTGACTGCCTGCATTTATGTGTGCTAGACTTGATGGAAGAGAAACCGTTTTTTGAAAAGAGACCATTGGTGTGGGAGGACGACATGCAGATGCGGTCCAAGTTTCTGGACAGAAAGGTGTGTAAAAGGTTAGGCAGTAATGTTTGACGAGAGCAGAAGTTAGCATGAATCTAATATTTTCCGAGGTTCACTTCTGTGTACTTCTGCATTACAGGAAGAACTGAAAGCAGCCCATGCTTCATACCTGAGAGAGCATCCTGAGCTCCGGGCCCTCATGGCTGATTTCCTGCAGCTCCTGTTGCTGAAGAAGCCAGACGACACCTTCCTGTTCGCAAGAGAGTACTTCCTCCCCTTTGCTTCCCGTCGTACCCTGTGACAAAACCTCAAAACTCCCTTGATCTGAGAATGTGTCCGACTGTGCATTTTGGAAGTTGTTAAATCCTTTTCTGTTTTAGAATTTAGATTACCTAAAAGCACTGGACATACACTTGTGTTTTCTCTAGTTAGTTAGATGGAAATGAGAGCTAGAATAAGACTTCATTTGAGCCGAGTAGCATTCATAAATGTTTTGGTTTTCCAAATGTTTTGGTTTCCAACATTCATTGCGTGGGTTCTTCAAAGTATAATATTGTCTGTACGGTCCGCAGTAGGCTAATACTGTAAACAGGGGTGGAGTAATCTAAGAGAGTTAGACTCACTTAAAAAACAAAACAAATTTGAAGAATTCACAAGAAGGGTTACTAAGTCATGTCCATTGACACATTTATTCACATGGAAAATGTAAATCCAAAGATTTGCCTCAGAAAAAAGGACAGAGAAACGCTGCGTGAGTCCTTAGTTGTAGAAAACTGCAAGCAGGTGCTCTTTGGAGAGGGCTTTACTGAATACACAGTTTTTTTCCCCCAATATTTTTGTCATTTTTTATATCATACAGTTACATACCTTACGCACGCACCAAAAACTACAAATAAAAAAAAACATGTATATTCCTTTGGTTTCAGTTGTTTCTTTTCCTCTTAAATAATGGTTTGTATAGCATTCATGTATGTTTCCCAAAGCTGGACAAAATCGTTCTGCGTGCCTCTATGTACGTAAGCCTTTCCAGTCCAATAAAGTTCATAATCTCCTTTTTCCACATCGTCAATGTTGGGGTGTCTGTGTTTTTCCAGCATAGCGCAACAGCTCTCCTTGCTTGAAGAAGTCCAAAGTCCAAGATTTGGATATATTCCAAGTATACAAAGTTTTGCATTTAAGGGAACTGTCATTCGCAACATTTCTGACAGACACGTTACAACTTAACTCCAGAATATTTGCATCTTAGGACACTCCCACACAAAGTGCCTTTCTCAATTAAACATTTAGTACAGACATCTGGGATAGCAGCAGACATATGATGGAGTTTAACAGGGGTTATATATGTTCTCATTAGCCATTTATATTGAAGCAGTTTAAACCTTGTGTTTATTGTCTGTTTTTGTGCTTTTAAACATGTTTGTGACCATTCTGTGTCATCAATATCTTATTTCCAAGCATTTAATTTGTCTATTGTTGAGTCAGTATTGTATTTAACTAACAAATTATAATATACTGATATGCCTCCCTTCTCTTCTGAGGTTAATGTTTTCTCAAGTATTGATAGGGGTGGTATATACATTATCTGTGCATATTTTGATGACATGTAACTTTTTAACTGTAAATATGTATATTTGGTATCTTTGACAATTGACATAAGTGTTCAAATGAGAGCATCACTCCGTCAGCATACAGATCTCTTATTTTCTTAATACCTTTGTTGTACCATAACTTAAAACCTCCATCATTTTTGGCAGGCACAAAGTGGTCATTGCCCCAAATGGTAGTGAATTGAGACAGTGTAGGCATACCACCCTTATGTTTATGGGCGGCATACAGGACTGAGAATGTATTTTTAAGGAAAGGGTTTTTTGTACGTTTTTTTTTTAAATATTTTAACATCTGAGGAATATAAATATGAATGTAATGGTAAATCTGGAATAGATTATTGTTAAATTTTTACCCAACTTGGGGGTGAAGTGTTTTTAAAATAGTATGATGCACCTGTCATCTGAGCTGCCATATAATACCATCTAATTGAAACGAAGTCTGGCTTTTCTTCCATTCCAGATACATTTTCTGAATAATTTTGTTAGATTATCAAAAAAAGTATTTGGAAGTGGCAAAGGAATTGTTTGAAAATAGTATATACATTTTGTCAGAATTGACATTTTTATTACCGGTATATTGATTCTTCCGATTTGAAGAATCAATATAATAAAAATGGATATGGGCATGTTGGACCAATGGCCCAGTGTCTCCGTTATTTTGTTCACTAGAGGGTTATAGTTAGTTGGAATCATTTCCCCAATATCAGGGCTGAATACACAGTTACAAGTTCTATACCTTTGAAAAAAAAGTAAAAGTTCACAAAGGAAAGAGAGTTGACGGTGGCGATCATATTTGCCTGTTGTCTCAGATGAATTTGAGGATTAGTTTCTTGGTGAGGGTGTATTTGGGTTCTGGCATTTGTTTGTAGTTCTTAAACTGTCCTTTGCTGACCTCCCGGTTCACGTGTGTCAGGACACTAAGAATGTCATCCGCACTGTCAGGAAAAAGTAGAATACAACATTACAGTGCGAAAATATCAATGAATTCCAGCTTACCACTCACTGTGTAGGTCACACTCACGACCTCACGGTTTTTACATTGTAATAATTAAGAATCCAGCCTTTCTTCAGTTTTCTTACCACCAGCATTAAGACAGCTTTAGTGCATATTTAATTGCCTGAACTTCTAAATAAGACTTGTGATACACAATTGGTAAACAACACATGTCTAATCTACTGTACCTACTGGAAGTCAAAACATCTCACACAGAAAGCATGGGGAATTGTCTGGATTTCACATGTCCTCCTTACATCAGAACATGATTTAAGAAGAATAAACAAAGTTTCCCTTTAAGACAATTCAGTTTGTGTTTGTGAAGTACTGTATGCAATTCTTTCCAAACCTATGTGCACTTTAACATCACTGGATTGAGATAAAGCCATCGGTACACTCCTAACAATGGCTTATTTTGTAAAAATACAAAATAAAGGAGCATTGTACGTAGAGATGAGCATTCATTCTTTATGGTGACCTAAAAGACCTGTGAAGCCATAATACATCAGCAGATTCAGCACTAACTGAAAGCTCCGTCTTACCTGGCTGCTGCTTTTTCAAGTTGTCTGCACAGCTCCTGGATGTAGATGGACCCCGTTTTTATGTTCCGGAAGGATTTGTATTCCTCTACGGTCGCCATGCCCATCAGGAAGTCCGCGTCAAATGGAACGGACTCAGCCGGGACCGGTCCTGCGTCTGCCTCATAGCTGTTCCGTCTGTCCCCCTCTGTATCACTTTGTGTTGGGCGATGCAGCATCGCTCCCCTCTGGAATTCGTTCCCCTGGCACGCCTGAATGAAGAACAATTTGGGTTTCCCCGCCAAGGTGGGGGAATTCCCGCTTGTGAAGGGGCGTGTCAAATCCCGGAGACGCACCTTCTCGCCATCGGAACCGAACACGGATCCTATCTCCCCATGAGAGAGCACACACACCACCTAAGGACCAGGGGCAGAATGGCTCATTACTGCTCAGAACATGCACAGTGAAAGACTGACGGTTCTTTGGAGATGTTGAACACCACATACCAAAGCATCCTCCATCATGAAGTTTTGTCTTCCTAGTTCTTCCAGCACATCATGTATGCCCCTTTTTGACATGTTGCTGTGTATCTTCACCTCAAAGCCCAGCCTGGAGAACACCCTATTCAGAGCCTCTGTGTAATACAATATGATAGAGATATAATATTACTAAAACTTATACATCATCAAAGCACAAATCATAGGTACAATTTAGGCATTTAGCAGACGCTCTTAATCCAGAGCGATTTACATTAAGCATGAACAAAGGAAAAGGCATGGCAATACATCATATACATACAAAGTTTTTTTTTAGCAACGGTACATCCAGCTTCCCTGCGTCGGCTGATCTGAGCACTCGGGAGGGTTTGTAGGGTGCGATCAGATTTGCCTTTGGTTGCTTTAAATGCTAGCATCAGAGTTTCGTACTCTGTGTGGACAGTGACTGGGAGCCAATGGAGGGAGAGAAGAAGGGGAGTGACATGTGAGAATTTTGGCTGGTTAAAGACCAATCGAGCTGTGGCATTTTGGATCAATTGGAGGGGCTTAAGTGTGCATGCCAGTAAGGAGGGAGTTACAGTAGTCAAAACTTGACTACTGTTTGTCTGGATAAGGAGCTGGGCTGACTCCTGGGTGAGGAAGGGTCTAATTCGTCCAATGTTATGGAGTGTAAACCTACAAGATCGAGTGATAGATGTAATGTGTGCTTTGAACGAGAGCTGACTGTCCAGGACAACAGGTGCCATGTTGACCTTCAGTGCCATTAACCCTTACCCCGGCCCACACACCAATTAGATCAGAGCTCCAAAACAGGTATACATACTTTCATCTTCCATCGTTCCAGGCCGGTTTGTCAGGTCGCCCCCAGAGAATATCTCGTTGTTGATGATCACACATTGCCCACGTGGGTTTTGAGTCATTGTGTAGTATTCTGACTGCAGGATCCATGCATACCCACAAATGAAATTCATTTAAGAAAAATGTAATATTACAAATGTCATATATATACAGTAGATAACTTAAAAAGGGAGCTCAGAGCAAAGCATTGTGGGAAGCGGCAGAGCTTTGGGTGTAAGCAACTCTAGACATCTACCATGATATAGACTAGTTCTAGGAAAATAACTTGAGCGTTATAAGATTACTAGAGTAAAATTTGAATCCTTATTTTCCATTATGCAATAGGACAATTAGTGCTGATACAAAGATCCAAATGGAATGCAGTTGGTATTGGTAATTGCTCCTAACATTTATTGAACATATTAGTACTGTATTTTTGTGAACATAAGTATTTTATTTTTTGATAAACAAACCGGGTTATCAAACAATAATATTATTTACCTGAGCACGAAGTGGGGCAGGCTCTGAGTCATGACATAGACTTTGTCCTCCTTGGGAGGAAAACTGACCTACAGACAAGAATACATAACAGTTCAATTGGCATGTTGTTCAATGTACATGTTCAATGTACGTGATTATACATGAGGAGAGGTATTTCTGGCAGAGTACCTGTAGGCATCAAGTGTCCCACAATTAATAGTGGAAGTCAGTCATGTTGCCTTTGGGTTCCCTCATGTAAAGCGTGCACGAGTAACAGATGTGATAAATATGCTGTGTTTCGTGACATTAAGTTTGCCAAGACACTATTTCAATGCATTGCATACTAGTTTTCTATAACATTATTTGTACATTCAAAGGGGTCAACAGTGACACCATGTGGTCAGAGGAAGACGTGAAGAAGTTTTCAATGTCTCTTCATTCTCTATTTCAGGCCATGGAGAGACAGGCTCATAGGAGTTGGATGGAGAGAGCAATTACTGTGCATGTTCATGGGTCTTTTACTTAGAGCTGTCAATAAAAGCACTTATCTCAAACTGTGTCTGATGTATAATGGACTGAACCAGAAGAAAGGGCTTAATGTGTGTATGGTACAAATAAAGCCGTACCAAAAACAGCAGCTCAACAAGCTCACAGCAGTTGGCTGTGAGTTTGTAGATCTGCTATTTTTTGGTCCATGACACCACACAACTAAATAAATATAAATGAGTGAGTCATTGAGTAAGATAGAAACTTACAATTTAGTCATTTATCAGACGCTCTTAATCCAGAGTGATTTACATAAGCATGAACAAAAGAAAAACTTACTGCTGGGCTGAGATTCTGATATAGATAGACCTTGTAATGATGGTTGAAGACTGCCAGCTCTCTGAAGAAAAAGACAAGCACAATCCGATTGGTCAATGACAGGGAAGAGGGTTAATTACAGTTTTTAGATAAGATTAGTTGAATATACACACTAGGTTTTGCAGAAGACATTGACATTCATGATTACCTGATTGTCCATGCTATAATGGGGATACTGGCTGCGGATTGGTTGAACGGAGGGCCGCTGCTGTGGTGCAGTGGTGGTGCCTGCAAATAAAGATCATGCATTTTTCTGCAAAACAACATTGATTACTTGTGTTTGAGTGAGAATTTGTTTGTTTTACCTTTGTGAATTATTTTAACCAGTTGGCTATCACACTGCTCTAGTATTGTTTGCAGCAGGTCCATGTTCTCCTTCGATAGCAAACCTTTCTCCTCCATTTCAGCCATCACGTCCAGCGCGGTCTGAAAGAGAGACGGACTGATTTTATTTTGGACAACATGGTGCGCGTTATTTTATAACGTGCACTCAAATCATGAATCAAATCATACTACGGTATTTCTACGTTTTTAGAAAATGTTGCACTAGCCAAAATCAGGAACGGCATCCGATCCAAACATCTGGCATGGGCCGGGCTCTAAATGCATTCAGTGGTATCTATTACTTCATAAAGACTCACAGTACAAGACTCCAGCTGTCCCCGGCTCAGCTCCTTGCTCAGTAGATATTTCATCTTATCCAAATTCTCTTGGGTCATGTCCTCATGAATCTGATACAACATCACCCTGAAAAGATCAGATGTTGGAAATGGCAAAAACAAAACACAATAGAAATTTGGTTATAAAACATGTATTTATTCATTTTTTTCTCTCTTTCTTGTGACTATGTAAGAAATGCAGTGGTTTTGGAATGTAATTTCATACTAGGCTGTTGGGTGGAAACCTTGTATGTCCAAAAATGTTACTTTTCAGGAAACACAACCTGGGTGCCAATGGTTAGTCAGTCACAACTTAAGTTCTTGTTAATGCTTTTTATTGGTTATATGACTTGTCTTCCAACCTGACATGCCTATTTTGGGCATGCCATCACAGAGGAACATTTTCATAAGGTGTTGCGATGAGCTTGCAGATCGGCTGTTTTGGCTACTTTTGAGCAACAGTGTTGTGTGAACACAGAAAACAAACAAAATATTTATGGACATACAAGGTTTCTACCTGACAGAAACAACAGGCTTCTGTAGTACCTGTAGTGTGACAGAATGGGGCTTGCATCTGTCTGTGGGTCAGAACTGGCGTCTGTTTGGCTGCTGTCTGTCTCCAAGAGGTTCAGCAGGTCAACTCGACCAATAGTCTCAAGTAGTTTTTGCAGGAAGTGGTGGTTCTCTAGGAGGCCTTTCTCTTCTAGTCTCTGGAACAACTCCTTTGCATCTTTCACCTGGAAGAAAAGAGAGGGGGAAAAAACAAGTTGCAACTTGCCAACATACTAAATTTACTGCTAAACTTTACATAACTTTGTCCAAAACACAAGAATTGCACAACAATCATTTCATTTAGGCCTTTGCTTTTGGGTTTTCTCATTTGAGTAAAACATTTACAAAGGTCCTGGTCTGGACTCAGGGAAGATGCTTGGAATTATGGAATATGATAGCCTACTTCCTAATTATATCAACTATTTTTGAGGCATCTTTAGATTGATGTATGACTAGAGCCATGGCATCTCTCAGCAATGCTTATGTGGGCTACAGTAATTATAGACGTATAATGTCTGTGATTTTACATACATTTCATGAAATGTAGCCTAGTATGTAATGTAGCCTAATGTAAGATCACTGATCACAGACATTCTAGTAGGGCTACAGTAATAATATAGTGGGGGGGAAACTAGTGAAAAACAGATATAAGACACACACACCTTCTCCCTGCGTTTCTTCTTCAGAACGTCACGACATAGGAAGCACAAGCCAGCGACCTCAGAAGAGTCCAACTCCTCATCGACTTGACAAAGTGTCAGCAAATTCATGATCAGTGATCACTCATACACTCAGACTGAACAAGTTTGTTCATCAACAGCCACAGTCTTGTCCTATACGTGAAATAATGGGGGATTTAAGGATTAGTAAAGGGGGACAATATTATCGTCACATATGGTCAAATTACGTACATTAAACCTGGTCAAATAATGCTGCGCAGAGATACGAATTCTCCGTTTTTCCCCAATTTCCCCCTAGGAAATTCCCCGGCTGGCGCACCAGTTGTCGAGTGATACGCGTTCATTCAAAACAAACAGACAAACTTTTATGTTTACTTTAACAAACTTTACCCAGAGTTCAGTCAACATTTTAAAACTCACCCTTTAGTTGAAAAAACGCCAGTTTCTGTCCGATAACAGTGCTTGAGCAAGCTTGTATACGAACCACACGTTCAAAATGTTTTGTGATATTCTAAAGTCAACAACAATCCGTCGTTTCAACGCTCCTTGCCGCCGTAGCTAGCCAAAGTACTAGTAGCCAGAGAGTTTCAGTTTGGTTTACTTTGGGTTTGAACAGAATTATCATTGGTCTGACAGAGATGCCCCGCCCAAATACACATGACACACGCTGGCCTGGGCAGGGGTTACAGTCACAGCTGTATTTACATTCACTGGTGTGACAGTGTTTGACTTTGCACCCTATACTAGTATGGTTTGCAATTTGCACCCAAGGATGGAAATAAAGACTCCTGGAAGTATAAAAGTGTAACGGCTGTATTATGTGTACCCGTCCCGTCATGCAACACACAGAGGCCACAGGCTTGGATGATGTGGTTCTTTACTGGTAGCACTGCAAGTGAGTGGTAAACAGCACAAAACATATGTGT
>OOFJ01143598.1:0-10313 GCA_900323375.1 Benthosema glaciale
GGGGAAGGAGAACCTCCTCGCCCGGCTCCTCAAAGACCTCGCGCGGACGTCCAAGCGCTCTTGGAGCCGCTACAAGAAGGGAGGCATGAGGAGCTGCTTCGGCGTCCGGCTAGAGAGGATCGGCTCCTTCAGCGGGCTGGGATGCTAGGAGTTGAGAGGTATATAATATAAGCATGGAGATTGATTGATTGATTGATTGATTGATTGATTGATTGATTGATTGATTGATTGATTGATTGATTGATTGATTGATTGATTGATTGATTGATTGATTGATTGATTAATTGATTGTTAGGTTACTCTAGAAATGAGCTTTTATCTCCATGCTCTGCATTAGATTCCATTTCACCCATAACCATATTGGGTTCAATATGATTTTTTTGTGGTTTTATTAAGTTGTAATATTTTCTTCTTTCACCGACCATTTTTCGGGGTGCAGTACGTGTGCAGACATGCAGTGCACCCGAACCCCCCATGCAGACAGACCCCTTTCTCGTGTTCTTTCTAGGCTACTTCTAACCGTTGTGGTTCTATGGTTCTCAACAGGTGTGAGGTGTGGATGGATGCGACGGACGGACGTACTACCAACGCTGGAGCTCCACTGAAAAAGACGTCACATTGACTATAACTAAATAAAACAGCATTAAACTGAGAGTTTACAAATGGCAATATATGGCGGGGGTTGTTTTTTTGTTAGTGTCTGTGGTTTGCTTATGGACTTTTTTTTCCCTCATTCAGAATTCAGAAATATGATATCCATTTGAACAATAATCACGGGCTGCTCTTGATATTATTGTAAAATGTAAAGTATATGTATTTATTTATGTATTTATTTATTTCTTGTAGACAATTAAGGCAGGGCATAGAATTGTAATAGAATAATGTTGAAGTAAAAAAACAAAAATAAAAACTATTTTGCATAATATGTGACTTTTGATTAAACCTCTTGGTGTTCATGAATTTTGCATAATTGATGGGAGGATAAAATCAGCCAACATTTTGCCAATTAGTTGATGATTCCCTGGAATCCTAACTGAAAATAACTGGACTATCTATTTTACCTTTAATTATTTGTTGTGAACAGTGCACTGTTCTGCATGTATAAATTGTGAACAGAGAGAAGGCTTATATATATATAACACGCCATGCAGCTTCCAGCAATAACGAAATTAGTTTCATACGTTAGGCTAATAAAAAAAATAAGCCTATTCATTATTATTTAAATAAAACATTCAGGGAAGAAATTAAGAATAGGCTAAGCCATGCATGATGCAGCTATTATATATAGCTTAAAACAGCGTCAAATGGTATATGCCATTTATTTAATTGTTTAAAAAAACTAAATAAATGAGAAACAAACACGACCCCTCACTATTATCAGTCACCAGTCCACAACCATGCAGGCCAGGGACATGTGTTTTTAACGAGTGTATACAATTGATTATTTATTATGAATTAATACATGAGGAAGAAAGACAAATATCACCATGCATATAGGGACTTTAAAGTGAATTATATCCCGTTTAGACATGGTCCTAAATTGTGAACTACAAGGTCACTGCATTCATCAATGCAATGTCTGACACGATACGGACAACAGGCTGCGGGGATAGTATGAATAGGAAGAGAGACCACCGTCACCGGAGTAATAATGACCACCCAGGCCAGGACGGATTTGAGAACCACTGTTAAATACAGAGGGACATTGGTTGCCACATAATGATGTCAGCGTGATTCCACATATAGCAACCAAAGGAATGGGTGGAGCCTCAGCCTCTAATATTGGGTTTGATATTCCACTATTCCTACTGTATATCGTTGCCTATTTTGTGCTCTACACACATACACACATTAGTCCATTCATTGTGTTTTGTGTAGGACTATAAACTATGTTTTTATTGAATGTTCCCCCCGAGAATACGATTAGGTTCATGTGGTAAGTGATTAAACACGTGCGTAAATGTTTGCGCAAGGCTTTTACGCACAGGTTTTGGGTGGCAGAATAAGCTTTCAAAACATATACCGGAATGATTATTTTCGATGGGAAAATACAGGTATATCACAAGTATTCGTTTCGTGTATTATTTGCGCAAGTTTTGTGCAACCATATACACTACAGTGTAAGTGGAAGTGAGGTGATTAATTTCACTCTATGGAAGAGAAGGGCATTTTAGCCAAAAAGCTAAAATGATCTATAAACACAACACTGCAGGCAGGACAGTTAGGCCTCAGTTAAAATGGATTGTGGAGAATTGTTTAGGGAGAATGATTTAATACACAAAATACATTATCTATACAATATTCAGTTATGTGTGATAATGTAATGTGATCATTAATACATGATATACATAAAGTGTTCCCTCTGTAGGCCTGAAAACTGTAGCCTAAACTTCGTTTTACAAGCATAATGTTGATTTTCTAAAGTTTTATCTTTCCATACAGGTTATAGCTAAATGCAAAAAAGTCATGTAGTTAGCCTACAGGTTCACATCTTGGCCGGATTGACCATTGCTGGCTGGACCAATGGTTAGGGTGACCATTGGTCCACTCATTTCCAAGACTTTTCAGGCGTCCCACAAATTGAGACCCTGTCCCATATTGTGACTGGCAGGCATCAGTGTTCAAATGCCCCAATAGTCCCCTAATACAGTATAGCATTCTGTTGCAAAGTTCTATCATTGTCCCTTTTCCTCCAAGATGTGTTTTTTAGCCTGCTAAAATAACATGAGAAATATCCCATGGGCCCATACAGTACAGTCAGCCATACCACCCATGACCAAAATTAGCATTTAAAACAAAATGTGAGACGCCAGAGGGGAACAAAATTATAGGCAATATTAGGCAGGCGGTCGAATATGATATCGAGTCATTTAACAGCAACCAAGTTAACCATGTCGCGTCCCATCCCCTGTCCAACCTGTCCCATGCACACATAATGTCCCTCAAATGAACAGTTTGGATCTGGTCACCCTACCAATGGCCCATCGGCTGGACCATTAGCTGAATGTGACCCCCTTCACTTTCACTATGACTGTCAGAAAAGGGCTTTATGCCCCAAAAATAACTTTCAAAAGATAATGTTTATTCCATCCTGCCAGTATCCAATGAATACACAGCACCATTTATAGATATTTTCTGGTGAATTTCTCGACATCTCTACTGAACTGAAAGTGTCTAACCGGAAGTACAGGAAGAGCTACAGGAAGTTCCAGTAGGCTGGACAACATCATTCTTCCAGTTAAACTTTAGTTATTTTCCAGGCGTTATCTTGTTGCGATAAAGTTAAACAGTTCCCAATATTTACGTCATAGCGCACACCAAAGAGGCTACACATTCAAATCCCCAACGGTGAGAGTGTATCAGAGTGATAAATTAACACTGATTTTACAGTGAATGGTTACAATATTTGAAAAAAGCCTGGGGTGAATATTAGACCTATCAAGGTGGAGGTTCTCTTTGTTTCTATTTAAGGACTAAAGGCTGCAGTGGGTTTAGGCTACAAAAGAGGATTTTGAGGCTACAATGTTCATTCCCAAAATACCAACATTTAGGACATTATTATTATCAAAGGACTCAAAATTGAGTTTTGTGTGTCTGACTGAAAAACAATGTCCAATAATTCATTTTAATGAAAAGATGTCAGGATCACGTGCGTGCCTAAAGGCCACTTTATGCACGTTTGTTTCGATGGCCCATATACACAGTGACCCCTGTTTGTGTTGGAGGGTTAGCCCTGTTAGTGTGTGTGCCTATATAGCCTATAATGGAAACTTGCCAATTACTTCACCTCGTGCACAGCCAAATTTAGTAACACATTTTAAAGATATGCCACGTCTTCTCGTAAACTCAGCGTCAACATGGGAAATGCAGCCTACGTATGTTGCTAAAACAAAAGTATAGACCACGGCTATGTCATAGTTATGGCTCATATCTAAGAGACAAAGCTTTAAAAGGAGTCATTTCCGACAGCCAGCGTTATCATAATCAGGTGTCAGGAATGCAACTCCAATTCCTGGCATAACTGTGCATGTGAAACTCCAGTATAAAAGACCCTGGTGATGTGTGGGGTAGCACAGAAACAGCTACGAAGCAAAGAAACTAAAAGAACCCCCAGCACAAGAAAGAAGAAGGGACAAACATGCAGCTCAACTACATTCCAGTTTATGGCCTCTTCATGCTCTTAAATGTGCAGCTTTTTAGCACATATCCCATCACCAATGGCTTGACCAACAGTGACATTGACGTCTTAAAGGTAAGCCTCTACTCTGACTGAGTTTTGCAGTTTATAAAATCTTTTGCTGTTATGTGGAGCTTGTGACCATGTATATGTCTGTTCTTGTTTTTTTCTTTTTGTATGTTTACTGTGTTTCTAGAACTTTTGTACCTGCTGAATTAACACGAATAGCCTCGTTTGGGACACGCAAATAAACGTGACCTTGACCATCGCTTGCTGCCTTTAAAACAACAATTATATGAAGTTAAATGTTTCACCACCTAAAACCGGAGTATGAACATGAATCTTGTGATTGCAGGAGCTTCTCCATCGACTAGAAGAGGCCATTCCCGAGCAGAACGAGGCAGAGCCGGCGGCCCCAGCAGCAGTAGGAGGAGGTCTGACTCTGGACGACGTCAACGTCGAGGAGGCCGAGGCGGCGGAGGAGCAGCTGCGCCAAACGAGACTGGACGAGGCCGCCATCAGGGAGTTCCTCTCCGCCAAGAACCTGAAGAACGTCCGAAATAACGACTCGACCAGGAGATCCTCCTCCGCGTCCGGCTGTTTCGGCCGACGGATGGACAGGATCGGTTCCATGAGCTCCCTGGGCTGCAACACAGTGGGCAAATACAGTGAGTTACTTTGCATTATGTTATAACACCTGAGGTGATCTTCTTGGTAACTTCTTGTAAGGCCCTATATGGCTTTAAAAAAACTTAAGAACTATAGCCTGAGAAGAGGTATTGTGTGAAAGGGAACGTTTCTTAACGCTGGTGTTTTTTTTTATTCACTTCACAGGCCCAAAGAGAAGATGAAGTCTTACCATCCAATTCCTGGAACTGCACCGTCTCTACCAATACCAAAGCATATTTTTATTCCCAGGCTATTTATTTATACTTGTATTTATTTACTTTCGTTCGTGGCTTACCAATATATTTATTTGGACCTGTAATTGTTTCTTTATATGTTGTTGAATAAATGTTTACAATTGCATATAATGGATTCATTTGTAATGGTGTCAAAGTATTATAATGGTGTCAAAATCTGCAAATGCAGCTTAACCTTTTCTAAGGGCCAGTGCATTGGGCATGTGATTATAGGGAAATAGTTTCAGAACTAGCTACAGTAGAAGAAAAAAAAGTCCTTATGTACGCACACCTACGAAGGACAGGTGCTTCGGATAAGTGGAACAGGAGAAGAAAATAAATTGAATCTTCAACATTTTATTGAGCAACGTTTCGGTCGTTCAGACCTTCACCAGGCTACAGTAACATAGCCAATCTACAAGTAACATGGTTGTAGACAAGCAACAAGAATGTTAGCCCCATATGGATGATAGACTATAGCCGCGGCTAGAGGGTTTCAGTGGGTTCAAGTATAAAAAACACGACAGAAACAGGCAACCGATATACATAAATAAGTCTACACTACAGTGAGCAAAGATTTCAGCACCTTGGACAGCGGCTCAGACCTGTTGTATCTGAACAAAGACCTTACAATCTCACCTGCATGCCAGACATGCCATGACGTCCACGCAGATATATGTCCATATTGTTAAGATAAACAAACACAAAGTGAGATAATGTTGGTGGGCAGGGCATAGGTGTCTTCTGAAATAGTATATTAAACAGCTAGCAAACTATGTTACAATGATGTACCAATTCTGATGAATTTTTAAACAAAATTGGTGAGTATAGTGAGTATAGAGTATAGTGAGTATAGAGTATAGCCTTAATGTCACTCCATATTTGAAATGTTTGTTGTTTCCGATTCGAACTTCTATTGACTTCAGTATAGTATATAAAGTTACAAAAAGGAAAACAAATATTCACAATGTGGAAAAAGTGTTCCTTGGCCTACTGGCAACATGAGCAAGACATCTGCCATTGATCGGTGAAGACGTCTGTGAAATTAGATAAGATCAGAGACCCAGACAGACACACGCACACAAGCAGAGGGAGCCAAGCAGACTAAATGACCCTCTAATAAGAGCATGGATTCCATTTCATATATATTCACAGATCTTACTCCTTTTATACTGGCAGTGTGTGTGCAAAGAAATGTGGCTCTGATCGATATGGTTTGCAAGATGTTATGACCCTGGCCTATAGGGGTACCAGATCACACAACAAAAAGTGGACAGTGTTTAAAACAAGGGACAGGGATACAGTTTAAAAAGTAAATGTTCGATGGAAATAATCAAAACCAAATAAACAAACTAGGAATAAACAGATAAACTGTGGAAATCGGTAAAGTCGTAGTGTGCTGTGTGTATGTATGGGTTGTGTAGTGTGGGTGAGTGTTGTATGTGTTAACATAAACGTTGGAAGGAGGGCAAAAATCTATGGATCTGCCAAGGGACTGGGGAGCAGGCTTTTGAAGGAGCGTGAGTAATACCCAGGCCCAGGTGCTCACCGATTTCACTGATAACCTTCATCGTTGCACTGCTCCCCAAGTCCTACTGTATATAGGAACATCAATGAGAAACACAAAATGAGAAGGGCTAAACAAACACAACTCATAACCACAGAACCTAAGTTAAACATGAAAGTAAGTGGATACTGTAGGGCCGTGCAGAGAGCACTAAGGGGTCAGGAGCCCAAACCCAAGAAAAGGGCTTGCGTGTGTGTGTGTGTGTGTGTGTGTGTGTGTGTGTGTGTGTGTGTGTGTGTGCACGTGCATGCGTTTTTGTGGGGTCTGTCCCTCGTACCATTTCACACCAGAAATGTAGTGGGCCTACAAACTAGAGACCGACCGATATGGAATTTTGGGAACGATACGATAACTGATACGATAGAGGTATGCAACCACCGATAACCAATTTGCAACCGATAGTTATTTATTTTTTAACTGGAATAAAACCAGGTGAGGATTGTGCAAAGATTTTGCACCGATATGATTATGCAAAGGTACAGTCAAAGTGACAGTTGTAGTAGGAGGCTGTCTTAGCTGCTGCTGTCATGATTATGAAGTATTATAGCGCCATTTTCTGTCGCCGGAACCTAAAAAAAACACTTGGGGAAGAACACTTCATATCGGTGACATTTTCACCGATCCTATCCGATATGGCCTTATATGGTCATATCGGGGGCCGATATGACGGCCCGATATACATCGGTCAGGCTCTACTACAGACGTATATCGGATGTCTTGCTAATGGACATGGACCAATAACTTGGTCCATGTCATTGGACAATAATAATACGAGCAATACGTTCTCATCACGGTGTAAACATACAAATATTATAATACAAGGCACCGTGCCTTTTCTTTGGGGGGGGCACACTACACAATACACATACTACAGGGAGTCGCACCTCAAGACTGCAGCCAGACTTCCTATAGAAGTAGCAGGCAGCACAGACTTCAAGTCTTCTCGCAGGATGCCTTACCTTTCAGGGTAGTTAGTAGTTAGGTTTCCACGGCAGAACGCTAGAGCTCACTATGGTATATTTAGGAGTTAGGGAGTGCAGCAGGACGGACGACATCCTGAGCATTCGTATATAGTGGACGCCCGCATTCCTGCGCGGCCACGCCATGTCTGAGCTCACGCCTCCCCAAGATTGTATACTACCTCAGGTCACGCCACTGTTTGTGTCCCGCAAGCATGACACTACACAGACTCACACATGATACACCCCACCACCACCACCCGCTACTCGGACGGGCCACTTAAGAGGACAACTTCTTTTTTTTTTTTATCATGCAGAGGTGTGAGAATGCACTCGAGGCAATCTACAAAATGATGAGTTACTGACACATGACTGTCTCTTGGACGGCGAGTGTGGTGTGGTGGTGACCGCGTTTGTTGCCTATATAAGAGCGGCTGCGTCGCGGCTGGAGGGAGCCATTGTGAAGCAGGACTTAAAGGACAACATGCGGACGGGCCTCCTGTGGGCCCTGTTGGTTGTGCTCTGTCAGTTCACGGTGGGGAGCGGCCATGTGTTAGGGAGGTCCTCTTACTCCGCCGGCGACCTGGACCAGCTGAAGGTAAGGACTTGATGCTTTGCACATTTCACCCTTTTCATTTTCAGTCATCTATCTTGATCTGAAGTTTGCGTCGTGGCCCCCATTATTGGATTGTCGACCTGTTTTATGGGACCACAATTTCCTTTTCTTTAATTTTTTTGTTTTAAAAAAATAAATAAAACATTAAATAATAATAAATAAACCATAGTAAGTAACAATATATATATTTTTAACATTGTTCCAACAAAAACAATAAGGGCTCTACAAGCTTGCGATATGACACGTTGTGAGAATATTTAAATGTGCATAAAGGTCATTAATTTGATGACCAGCAGTGGTTCCCTATGGTGACACAATGACCCCCTTTTCCACCGGCTGGGAACCGGTTCAGTTCAGAACCAGTTTTTAGTCCATGAGCCAGACCTCCAAAATTGTGTGCAAGAAAAGACCTATCAAATTGTTTATATGGTCAGTATAAGTAAATTAATATATGGATAAGCCTTTCTCAGTATAGTAGCTTTTTCATATTTGACATTCTATGCATATCTTTCTATATAATGCCTAATTTGCATATTTAAAAATGTAAGATTTGTAATACAATTAATCATTGTCTTCGTGTAAGTAATCAACTTATGGAAGTTTCATGGTTTCACATTTTAATATAGGTATGGTTTTGCCCATAATTAAGGTTCCAATTTTGGAGGACAGGCTCATGGACTAAGAATATTAATTTGTGTTGTTAGGTGTTTGTGTGTTGTATTTTGCATAGTCTTATAGTTCAAGCAGACACAACAAATGTAATTTATAAACCTTTGTAATTGTAATTTGTAATTTCAAATGTAGTCATGAAAATGGAGCATGCACCAGTTTGCCGTTTAAGAAGCAATCACCATGATTTAAATTAAACAATATAGTATACTGTATCTGTACAGTACATTGTAGACAAGACCGGTGGTAGTAGTTGCACAACAACGGAGGGCTATGTCGCATGCATCCATTCATACCTGGGAGGTGTCACTGAACAAGTCCACCAGAGCAGATAAGGCCTTGATCAAGGGCACCTTGACAAGCAGTTGGCAACGAGCAGTACAGAGTGTATTTTTGTTTACTTCACTCTCTTACCGCACTGGCCTGGAATTTCTGGAACATCCTACATGCCAGTCTAAATCTAGCATCACTCATTTTAAATTAACCAAAGATTTAATTCACAATACATAATATAAATTATGATTGCATTTTTTACTGTTTAAAATGTAAATACAATGCAGTTTATATTATTAAATTATAGAGAAGTTTGTTTTTAAATTATTTTAAATGTTATTATTACGGTAAATGTGATATGAGGATAGCACTAATGACTGAGTTCCTGAAGGTACCAAGACCCATCCATTATAGAATCATATCCTCCTGGCACACCTGCTTTTACATTTTAGTACACGGGATTGAAGGGAACCATGCATTCTTGATGCTGTATACGTCACAGAGCATAATACGTTTATGTTCCCAGGGTTCACCCTAACCCCCGACCTCAACTCTAGGACTGTGGGAACATACTAGACAGTACTAGACAGTCAACATTAACCAGACTACAGTACATTACCTGTGCTTTGAATGGGAACAAAAATAAAAGCTTGGCTTGGGTACCGAGGCTACCTGTGCTTCAAATACCTGGAGTACCTAAATTCATTTTTGGTGTTAATGCAATGCAAGAAGGCGAATCACTAGGCCTTCTTGTGGGGTGCATGTGTTTGGTCTGATGTACTCACAGTCCGACAGGCATTGTGTTGTTGGACTGTCACTGGTTGCTTGTATAGGCTACATAACATTATAGTACTATTTTCATTGAGACATTTACACGTTTTTCAGTTATAAAGCAAGTCATTTTCATGGCTTTCAGGCTCTGTTTGAATGTGTCCCTCCCTCTACCTCCTCACCAGTCTATACTGCAGCGCATTGAGGAGACTCTGGCGGAAACGGGCCAGCAGGAGGAGAACGTGGAAGCAGACTATGAGGAGACGATCAACCCAGAGCCCGAGCGAGGCGGACAGGAGGGCGGCCTGCAGCGGCCATCACTGTCAGACAAACTCCAGTCGTCTGTGGAGGGCCACAGCCGGACGCCCAGCCAGATCAG
>OOFJ01143645.1:0-12230 GCA_900323375.1 Benthosema glaciale
GTCCCCGGAACAATCAAGACCCCCAGAAACACGGCCAGGAGGCCGGCCCGCTTTCGGCGTGCTGCCCCGCGTACAAAACTGTCGAGAAATGACAGAGTTACGGTACTTTAGGTGTTCCTGGGGGGTCCCCGGGAATGTCCAGAGTTCCAGACCCCAGGAACACGCCCAGGGGGCCGACAGGGTTAGGGTGAGCCTAATCCAATACATACATACATACATACATACATACATACATACATACATACATACATACATACATACATACATACATACATACATACATACATACATACATACATACATTATACATACTGTACATACATTGCTATGTAATGGAGCGGTTAGGCACCGCTCCAAAACAAAGCAGAAAGAAGGGTGGGGGAGGGGGTGAGAGAAAGTCAAAGCAGGAGAGGAAAAGTTGTGGGATCAGCTGTTTGCTACAGTAACCGTTAAAGTGATACAGAGATGGCAGAAATGCATGGACAGATTGACAGAGTGTTGCGGCAACTTGCGAGTCGAGGAATGAGCCTAAAAACTGGACGTATTCAACAAACCTCCTCCCCCAGAGGGGTTGGCTGCCCAGCAGCAACCAGCTCGCATGAAGTCATGTTTCAGGATATTAGATATTCTACTGCACATACGGGACATGCATGCATGGGTCTGCGTCTGTCTGTCATAACTCAATATTTTACTCCATTTTCATTTCTAATATGGGTTTTCTAGGCTGTGCTGTGCTCTGTGGAGGCAGGGTGGGTATTGTGGTGGTCTGTGAATCAATGCTGTGATCGATACATCACAGAGTTGGAAAAGCACCAACCAAGTGATGGATAATGTACTGTTCTATCACCATATGACACCGGGGACATGGTTGACGGTGCATTCTGTCTTTGTACAATGAATAGTGCAAATAGACACTCTCGGCTGATTCTGTCTATCTTTATAGAAAGTTTTTATTTACATTCTCGTCTAATGACGTGCCCATAGGAATGCCCACACATACACGCACGCACGCACGCACACACACAGGGAAGGGGGAGGCCATGGGTGACATACAACTTCATAATACAGTATGAATCCACAGTCTGACTGGCAATGCACACAAATGATGAAATAACTTATATTGTAAGACACACACACAAGTGTCTATAGCAGCATGACTCAACACATCACACCTCACACAACAGACAACTGAAGCTAGACCATGCATGGCCATAACCACAGCCATCACACAATACACACACACACACACACACACGCACGCAAACACAGCAATACCTACACAAGAAATACACAAATAGCATGACCTCACTGCCAGTGTGAGAGGCATTTATAAGCATGTATCAGATTAGACGCAGAGAAGAATAGCTTGGAGAGGAAGAATATTGACATGAACATGAACATGAACAAGTAAGAGGCTAGAGCCCCCCCCCCCTCTCTCTGAGGGAAGACAACTGGAGAAGATAAGACTCTCATTTGGTTTTAGGCTACAATGAAGAAATAAGCCTGAGAAAAAGGCTGTCTATAGTAAAAATGTTCACTAACACGTTTTGTCAAAGTGAGACATGCATCAAAACCGTTTTGATGCATGTCTCACTTTGACAAGATCTGTCTAAAAGATTTCCGTCTTATAAATGCTTTGATGATCAAAGCATTTATAAGACGGAAATCTTTTAGACAGATCTGGCTGAAGTAGAGACATGCATGATCAGCCTATGCCCGCAAGCGGTTTAAGAACGACCAATAGGCCTATAAATTAACCTATTGATTGATCTTTAAAGAGAATGTATTATCACGTTATAAACACCTCTCTTCCTCACCCTTTCTCTGTGTGTGTTTGTGACTATAGGCTATTGGCAGTGGCCGGGCACTGAAAAGGCACTGATTGAAGAGTGAAGAGCAGAAAAGGTGTCTTTATATCGCTGTCTAAAAATGTGTAGTGAAAATAATCTTAAACAGCGACGCTGAGAGGGCTCTATGAGTCTATGGGTAATATAGCGTCTAAACACATTTAAAGACATTTCACAGACCTGCCACATTATTACTGAGAGAAAATCCTTTATGGCTGTTTCTGTTTGAAATTGAGACATTGCCAGAATTTGCCACAGCCTCAGATGTGTGTCCACTGTCCACCCTGGGCTGGCCTCCAAATCCCCATCCCGCAACATGGATGGATCCATCCATCCAGTCCATCTATGGACGGTCCATATCTATGGACTGGGGCAGCCGGCCCGGCCGGTCCCCATAGCCACGCCACCACCCGATACATCCAGTCTGTATATCCATCCAGCTCGCCATGGCGCACTGAGACAAGCCGAGCGTCCCTCAACAACAGCATGCTGAGGCAGGGGCTGTTGTTAAAGCCCACCACCACCTTCAACAGATTGGCTTTTAATCCGAGGGGCTGTCATATGGATACAAAGCCCATTTACTGACTATTTAGCTCTTATTCAGCCAATTAGGCCTGTCCTCTGAATTAGATTTGTTTTGCCGAGGGTCTGTCAGAAAGGGTCTGTCAGAGGAGCGGGACACTGCGGTGTCGTAAAAAAGGAGGCTTTCTGTTTTTATAGCCGTGTATCACATATTCACATGGGTGTCAATTCTGGTGTCATGAGAATTAGATATAGGCCTACATACAAATATTAGATCCTATAAGGCTGTAGTCTATAGGGAGCCATCATCCCCACTTTAATAAGGTAAAAAAAATATGCATATTATTAGGCTATATAGGACAAGGCCACCTGCCGTTGCCGTAGCCTAATCAAATCCGTGATTCGCAACCAAATTCGTTCAATCATCTCATGCCTGGCTGTGCGAGTGTGCGTGTTACAAAGATTCGGTCGTATAAATATAGGCCAGACCGTTTAATTTGCTATTAGGATATGTATGCCCGTGAGCGGTAACACATTTTCTTACCTCCGTAAAAAAGCCCTCCATCCTCCTCCTCCTCCTCCCTCCAGACCAGACCGTCGCTCTGGTCCCGGTCGGTCTCGGACGGCTAAATGATGATCACGTGAATGAATTCAAGCAGCGAGCTGGTTCGTCTGGGTGGCAGAACAGAACGGTAGCGCTGCTCCTGGACCTGGGCTGACGTTTTCCATTCACCGGCGTGGATCCTATATGTATTCTGGGCTGGCCCGGTGGTCGGTCTGTCGGTCCCCCGATTTGCTCAACAACACACAACCCCTCGATATGAAAGCTATATGCCACCCACTCGCGACGTACCTACACTTCTTTACCGGTGTAAAAAGGGGGGGAAATAAAAAATGAAATCAGTATGCAGAAAAATCTATCCGGAGGCGGAGAGAGAGGGGAGAGGCAGAGTGCTCTCCCATCCCCGGTGAGTGCTCTGCTCTACTCTCTCCTGTGTGTGTGTGTGTGTGTGTGTGTGTGTGTGTGTGTGTGTGTGCGCGCGCGCGCGCGTGTGTGTGTGTGTGTAGGCTAGCCTCTCTCTCTCTCTCGCACGCACTTGCGCACGTACTTAATTGCGCGCGCGCGCACACACCCCCACACACACATATCACACAGTCACACACACGGGCGCGAGCGCACACACACTTCACCGACACTTGACACTGGTACCAATAGGTCACCCTAACTAAAGAAGTTTTTAGCCTATGTTTCCATCCAAATTACACAGACATAGGCTATCTGGTCCCAAAAAATGTTTTTCTAAAACCTTTTATCCCACTAATATAGTAAAACAACCAATAAGATGTTTGCATACGATCGTAATAGTTCAGAGTGGAAGGCTGCTGTGGCATCTATGCAGAGTGCAGACACCACGATCCATGTTTGGGGCAGTCATCCACAATTAAGGGGAAGATTATTTTGACTGGTGGAGTCAATGAGGACTCACATCATCCCTACATGTCACGTGAAGCCTATGACTTTATTCGTTTTTGGCTTTTTGCCTAGTAATTAGTGAAGATAGAGTCTATCAATTACACAATGCTGCATGTCTCTCCCCTTCTCTCCTTCCCACTTTCCTGTTCCTGTCTATCTGATAGACAGGAAAGTGGGAAGGAGAGAAGGGGAGAGACATGCAGCAAAGGTCGTCATGAACGGGACTCGAACATGCGATACGCTGTCAGGCCAAAGCCTATATGTGGCATGCGCCTGGACCACTTGGCCAACGGGCGCCCCATATAGTTATATTTTATGTATTAATAATCATAATGAATCTACAAATTCATGAAATCCCATTTAAGGATGACCATCATTGGAAAGATATACAGTACATATACATTTGGACCAGTAATGATATGGAAGACTTCCATGAATGAATGAACAAAAACGTGACTTGTTCCAGGTGTTCACCCTTCAGTTTCCTCAGGAGAGGAATTCAGTCAATCTGATCAGCTGTGGAAGGCTGTTGTATGTGGTTTGAGATGGAGAACAAAGAGTGTGTCCCCAGTGAAATCACTGACCTCAAATTATACTTCACTATTCTAAGACTATACGGTAGGACGAGGATCATATTTGTATATTTCACCTGTGCAGTATGCTGACAAATGTCTCTTTTCTTAATAGGTATGAAGATAAGCAGTGGACTGGGATGATCAAGGAGATGCGCTATGCAGCAGGGGCCACTTGCGTGTCCATGCTCCTCAATGCTGCTAGAATGCCCAAACTGTAACAATTGGAGGATACTGTAAATACCAATAAATTTGCTTTTCTGGTTGTGATGGTGTGTTTTTCTTAAATCATATTTTAATTTTAAATCCCATTTCTCTATTTGAAATCATGGATTCATACTAAATATGTGCAATATGCTCATCCATTGACCCTCCGCCACAAGAGTGGACACACTGGCTAGTAGATTTTTTTTAAACAATACTGTATACAAGGCAGGTCTACTAACAATTCTCATTACAAAAGGTCTCCAAGACACTTCTTTATGATTTTGTATTGATTTTTTTATGAGGCCAGTATATTAACTCTAGGCTTTCCAGTGAAAATAAAGAGCACTTAATAAATATGCAAGTTCTATCAGACCTTCTCAGTAACACTTGTTAAACATACAATGCATTATAATCTTATGTAAGAACTCATACATTTTATAATGACTCATGTCACCTTCAGTAATGCAATTACTTGAAGCACCCAATGAGCACTTAGTGACTTATAATCACACTATGCATATCATTATAAAATTATTATAATGTATTACAACTATGATAAGTGTATAGTATAGTATGAGTTCTTAGAACATACAGTGTTACATACAGTATTAAAAGCAATGTTAATTCAAAACCGGTAAATTTCAAGAAGGCAGATCTGAAAATATTTTCTTCTTAAGATACTCCTTCCAAGCATCTTCTGTTGAGAGTTCCATGGAGTTCCATTCAAAATGAGGGATCTGTATGTGCAAAATAAAACATTGTTGGATACTGAATATTTCAGATTTGATTCAAATGAAAGTAAACATACCACATTCAACCTCCTCTAGGCTTGCCTCTCTCACCTGAACGACATGATATCCAAGGATTTCTAGGTGCCTCTTTCTCATCGTAGATTCACCTTTCATGTGACGAGAACCTTTGCAAAACGACTTGGAATCCAAGAAGTCCACAGCAACACTAACAAGTGGTACGGAAATGTTAAAAAAAATCTATATAATTTTCACATATGCATAGAAATAGTAATCCAGGATCATAGGTAAACCAAAATCAGTCTAAACAGTATAATCTGTCTGTACATTGAAAACTATACACTAGGATGCCATGTCAAATGACCTGGCATCTGTCTACATAACATGAACTCTAAATTACATTTGAGCCTTTTCATAATTCATCAAGGTCATCAAGGCTAGGGAAAGTACTACGGTCTGAAGAGATGCCTTCAGACTACGGTGGAGGATTGGGAATTTGGGAGTGAGTCTGCAGTTCTAACTGCAATGGGAAGTTCGTTCCAGTTTGGATTAAAATAGCTGATCTACAAGCATACAAAGTGTTGCAATTAAATTATGTAAACTTCTGTAGATAGTATGTTTTTGTTGTTTCGCCATGTTGTTGTGGAATATATCCTTACCGCTGTGCTCCAGGTGGCAACTCATTCCTGTTCTTTTCCAGTGATTCAGAGCCCCATTGAACCTTTCCACTGCCAGATATCTGTAGTGTGTTTGGCTCTATGTAAGGCACAGGCTGATAGTTCTTGTCCAACACACACTCAAAGTCTATTAGAACAAAGTGCAATGCAATATGAAAACATTGCTTAGCAAATCCAGGGGGTAGCATTAGTTTATTTTATATTGTGGAAATGACCATCATGATAAAATTGTCATACATTACTTGCCTACTGTGTAGAAATAAGGGGTGAGAACTGCCACTCGGGCACAGTTAATTCCACCCAGGACCTCACTCAGCATTCTGTGAATTTGCTGTTGTACAGGCCTGATAAATCCATTCCCTGGAAAACATTGACATTTGACTATGAAAGTGTGGATGCGATGATTACAACACAATTTCTTCTTCATGTAGTATATTTTCTCTACACTGACAAACAGTCCTTGACTCCTTACCTTTCCTCCGCAACTGCAGACAGTAGTTCTCATGAAACCATGGAACCTGGAACTCAGGGCACTCAAGACACACAGCTCGATTCAGCTTCATAAGCCGCAGTCGAACACTCATGTTGAGTGCATCAGGTAGGGCTGTCAGGAGAGGTTTTATTATCAGTGATGAAGTACTGATCCTCTAAGGTGTGATTTGATAGATTTCAAATGAATCATTTATATGCAATTGCCTTTGATCATTTTAACATAATTCTTACTTTCTAATTGTGAGTCCAGCTTGCTGAGAAAGTTTATATTAAAGATTTCTCTTATCAGTGCCTCTGGGAAACAATCGACCATTGCCATGGCATAGGCAAGCTGCACTAGCAAATGGGTATCAATAGAACCTGAAGACAAACAGAGCAAAATATGCAAATATAATCTTTAAAAATGTCATGTCTGAGCAAATATGTATTTTTTTTGCCCAAGACAAACAATGAATTGACTGGCGAATGGCGAATCTACGTCCTGTGTCTGAGCAAATTGGTATTCATGTTTTACTTTGATTGTGTAATTGTATTGTGATTTATGCATTTAAAACTTTAGTCTCTCTTCTGTGGATTATAATGTATTAGTTATGTTGTGGTTGATCATCCTCTATTGGAAAGAACTTTGGGTAAACTCCTATTATGTTTATAAATATGTACTATAAAGATGACTTGACTTTTCGATTAACGATAATTATTAAAAGGAAGAAAAAATACACTGATATTCACTTACTGATATGAGGTGTAAAGTGCTGAATGTAGACTTCAAAAAAGTCATCTGTTCCAGGAGGATCATAATTCAGTATGGCAAAGGGTAGCAGTGTAACAAATGCCGCTGAGTGATGAATCTTAAAGACGAGAGAAAACAAAATGCAGTAATTGTGTTTGCTCTGCTTTACCTGCCGTTTACATTTAATATTATTTAAAATCTAGTTATATGTAAAATGATATAGCGTCTCTTAAACACCTTGTCCATGTCTTTAATTGCCACACAAGCAACACGATCCAATAAAGGAGTACATAGATAGTTTGTACGAGTTATGAACATGGCCAAGTCAGGTATATTGCTCCAGTTTATCTGGTCCATCATCCTCTGTAATGTGGCCATGGTCTCCTCCAGCAGCAATTCCTCAAACCACTCTCCAGAGACGTACTTAAGCTCTTCTAGCACCACATCCAGCCGGTCACTTGTTTGGAGTCTCTCGTGCCCACAGTGGTTCAGTGTCTGCAGTAAGCGGACATACTTGCTGGGAGTGTTGTGACGGTAGGTGGTGTCATCGCGCATCCACTTGCCAATCGCCACGGCTAAAGTGTTGAGGTCACTGAGAGAACACTGGGGCATCACCGCCTCCACCCGTGAGATCACACCTTCGTCAACTCGTGGGCAGGGCAGCAATGACAAGACGCGGGTCAACATGGTCACTTCATAAGGAAAGATGCTGTTCTGCAAGAATCTGAGACAGAAAATGGGATTAGTCTAGTCACTCCAAATAAAGCTAGGTCGATCCATCTTCAACCGCTTATCCGTAGTCAGGTTGTGGGGGCAATAGCTCCAGCAGAGTACTGCAGACTTCCCTCTCCAGAGCAACATTAGCGACTTCCTCCTGGGGGATCCCGAGACGTTTCTCCAACTGCGCCTTGGTCTGCCCCGGGGTCGATGTGCCTCGAGGACCTCCCTAGAGAGACGCCCGAGAGGCATCCTAACCAGATGCCCGACCACCTAAGCTGGCTCCTTTCCAGGCGAAGCAGCAACTCTACTCTCGTGTGACTGAACTTCTCACCCTATCTCTAAGGGAGATGCCAGCCACCCGTCGAAAACAAATAAAATATGATATATTTGACCTTTTTTTTAACTGTTGCTTAATGCTTAAGAAATTGTACTTTTTAATTCACTTAAAGTTCAAACCATGAGATGGCAATGCACGAGCGAGCATGGGGTTCACACTCATGCGAGCACCCAGTTGCGTGCGTTGCTCGTGGTTACAGAATATTTTGGAAAGGTAGACACGGTGGAGTGAGACAAGGGGCTTTGGGACGATGGCCAAAGAATATTAAAAAGAAAGAAAAAAAAATGTGCAGGAGTTTTTCCCTTTCAGTATGAAGCCATCTATGAAATCTATGTAAGTTTAAGTATGTAGTGGGGGGTCCCTGCTTCATCTGTCCCTCAGCTAAGGAGTCTTTGGCCTGAAAAACATTGATATCTAGTTTCATGTCATGATATTGATATAACAATATATTGCCCAGCCCTAATCCAAAACAAACAGATATAGGAAATTGGTATGTAGGTGTAGCAGTTGATCAAACAATTACTCACTTGAC
The DNA here is from genome assembly GCA_900323375.1 of Benthosema glaciale. Taxonomy (NCBI): domain Eukaryota; kingdom Metazoa; phylum Chordata; class Actinopteri; order Myctophiformes; family Myctophidae; genus Benthosema; species Benthosema glaciale. The sequence goes on from OOFJ01143645.1 coordinate 8,860, forward strand.
CAAAATATTCCTCAATTTACTGAATAACTCAGGGTTCTGGTAATGCAGAATATAAAGTGCTTGCGTAAGTCTGGCCAATTCCCATGGCCTGTAGACATGAAGGTTCTTTTGGACTACTGATGTGATCCTGTCAAGAAACGATGAGATGACATGATTGCATTTTATAAACTGTACTGTAGAAGCTACTTGAACAAAACATGCTACATGACAATGACAGAGGTAAGCAACTTACTTGTTGATCAGCTGAAGATTCCTACAATTAATCTCTTCTAGTGTCTCAACAACAGCCAGGGCCTGGTGGGCACTGAACTCATCAGCTAATAGGAGTGCCGTGTTCTCAAATCTAAAAAGATTTAAATAGCATATTAGAAATATAACCACTAAGGCTCGATTTATATTTTATTGCGCCATCAGTGTTGCGCTTTATAGTCAACATTAAAGTTTTAACCACTTTACCTTGTTGAATGAAGTATATTATATTATACTTCATTAGAGTGCATGTGTTTGGTCCGACGTACTAACAGTCCTACAGTCATGAGTCCGACACCCTATGGGGTGAGTTTTAACCCAGCCACAGGTCAGTTCAAGTTCTAACTGGCCGTGCATGTTGGGAGCGACAGTGTTGTCAGACTAATGCCTGCCGGACTGTTAGTATGTCTAACAAACGTAGGTACGGCAAATGTTTCTCATCCAGAATAGGAACCTTCGTATTCATGTGGTTAGCAGTTGTGTATAAAACTAAACTATGAAAGAATAATACAAACAAACCCTTCTCTGATTTCTGGACTGGCCATGGGACTAAGAGCAACAAACAGTTTGGTGAAGGTGAAAGGATCAGTGCTTGAGTCAATCAGTTCTAGGAGTCTCAGTTTAACTGCCAGCCTGAAGTCACAGTCGCTAAACTGCAATTGATGATACAGCCCCAAGATAATGCAGATTTGTTCTGCATTGAGCTGGCAAGCGGTTTGCACCAGCATCTGGTTGCACTTTTCCAGCAGAGGCCGGTGGCTGTGCTTGATGTTACGCAGGAACTGCACCACCCTCCTTGGGTTGTTGAGTGAGGGATGCCGGGTGTCCAGAAGATCATATGCCCTGCTTATGAGAGCGTCCCGCAAACGAGGAGACACCAAGGAACACACGCTAATCATCAGTGTGCTCAGGATCCTAAGAACAAACGTCACAGATAAATATATTTTAAATGATGTTAAAAATAGAAAGATGCCCAATATTTATTTTTTTAAAGAACTGAAACTCATTTTAAAGCAATTTTCATCAATTCAGCCTCATTGTATACCTAGCATCATCGATAGTCGACAGCTTCTGATCCAGAATGTTAGTTATTTGACCCATCAGAGGGCTATGTTGCAGTTGCTGATCATATAGACATATTGCAAACTTGGAGAGGGATGACATTGGAAATCTGGCAAAACAAATGAAATTATTTATTCATAATTACGGTAACAATAATTCCACATAGACGGGACATGATGTAATGTACTGTACCGGTCTAATCTGATCCATGCTTCTGAAACCAGGTGTTGAACAAGAGTGTCATGAGGGTCCACATTGAGCCTGAAAGAATCCAACGATATTGAATGACATTGATAAGCTGCAGTTTCATATAGAGCCTGACCATGTATCTGCCCATTATCGTTGCCATTTTAGACAATATATCAGTCTAGTTTCTTAGTACTTTTTGAAGATATCATTTAGAAGCTCAACTTGTCCTCCTTACCTGAGAATATTGTAAAGCATGTCTACCAACATGGAATCCTCCATCAGGGTAATTTTATTCTCGGCCAGGACCCGGAGGGTCAGGAACTCTGGGTTGTTCTTGATGCAGTCAACAGTCCTCAACATTTGTTTCTCCCTCTGGAACTGCCACAGCATCCCCACAGCACAACTAACATGGCTCACATTGAGTTTAGCCTTGTTCTTGCCCACCACCTCAAACACTTGGTCTTCACCAGAGCAGACTTGTAGCCTCTCCAAAACATAGTCGCTGTTCCCTGCAGACCCAGCATGTAGTGCCCTGCGCAGGCAGGAGTTCACTAATCGGAACCGAAACAAAGCCATGAGCTCAGCCTTGGCGTCAACACGGCTATTAATCGAAGGACAATGTCAAATGCTACTTACATGAAAGGACTGACTGTAATTCAAAGACTAGGCTCTTGGCGATGTCAAAAGGTATAACGACGATATCTCACATTTTGTCAATGACGAGGAGTAGCACGTATAACAAAAACACAAAGGCATACTGAAGTCAATCTGGATTCCGGAGAATCTACATATAAGCAAAACAATAGGTCCATGGATCAGGAGATGTTGAGAGTTTGAGACTTATCTTATGCCCACTGAGTGAGCACACGTGTCTGTCTGGATTGGAACAAGCTAAAACGCGGCTGCAGTGAGGAGTCAGAGAGTGACAACATACGTCCCGTGCATCATGATCTGGTAATGCTGGCCCATGGGTTGAATGGCTGATGTCTCCACATATAGGATATATTAATATATAGACGCAAAATTGTCCGTGCACAATGTAGTAGTGATATTAACATAACATTCCCCTTCCCAAGTTCCTAGCCTAGCCACTTCTCTAGCCAGTAATGTCAAACAATGTAGGCGCATGTTTTAAGGCACAGAGCGTCTATCAAGGGCGGGTCATATATAGTGGGCACGTGACGTCAGTACATAACACCGACCGGCACAACGAGGGATACAAATCGAGCATGCAGTATTATTGGTAACGTAGTACCCATTACCGAGAACTGTGGAGAATATGCGCACGTGTATTTTCCAAACTTTTGAGGTGAGGAGTTATGGCAGTGTGCACTGCGCAGTGGTTCCCAAAGTGTGGCCCGGGGACCGAGAGAGTTCCAGGGGGTCGCCACGCCAGCTATATGATCATTAGGAACCAAATAGACCCTTAATAACTCCGAGAGTGTACCATTTGGTTACAAAGTTAAATCAACTTTGATTTTACAATATACATTGGGGTCCCAGAGATAGAAATGCCATTAAATGGGGGTCCGTTGCCCTTATTCAAGCGCAGTCAAACCCACCTGGGGGTCCACACACACACACACACACACACACACACACACACACACACGGAATGCACAATCAAATCCTGTATTCCTTTAGTTTACAGAAGGATGATTTTCACTGCAGGATTATTAATCTTGACAGTTTTTTTCTTCTTCTTCTTCTTCTCCTTCTTCCGCCAAAAATAGCTGTTCTGGCTGAACCGTGCAGTCGGTTTTCGCGAAACTGGTAGAGGGTGATGCCAAACGGTGATGATGCGAAGCCCATGACATTTGTCCAAAGGGTGGCGCTGTAGAACTCACTTGAAAATGCTAACTTTGACCACG
>OOFJ01143667.1:0-10839 GCA_900323375.1 Benthosema glaciale
CACACACACACACACACACACACACACACACACACACACACACACACACACACACACACACACACACACACACACACACACAGACACACACACACACACACACACACACACACACACACACACACACACACACACACACACACACGGCTACCGTGGGAAGTAAAATAAAAACATTGCACTTAAGGTTAGATGATCAAGTACTTTAGATAGAACACTATAGTTTCATTAGATAGGTACACCGTTAGGTACGTATGAATCATGACTTTTTTTATGCATTACCATGTTTTTTGTTCTAGCTTACTGTAAATCGCGTCTGCTAAATGCCGAAATTGTATTTGCAAGTATATCCACGTTCCACAAGCGCAAACAGTACCTGAAATGTTTTTACTTTGGCAACATGTACCTATAGTTTTAACAGTGTAGCTCTGCCTGAAGCATGCACTTGCAAGTTTCATTTTGTTGTCCGTTTATAAACCCTCAATGCGATATGCATAATCGCTTGCATCGAATTGTGATTTTCAGGTGAAAGATTCTAGAACGCAGTGACAATTGCAAACAATCTCGTGTAGCTTGAAGCATCCATCCATATACTTGAGTGGAGTTATGTTTCAGATGGCATAGCCCCTGCTTGGACAGACCTTGGATTTTAAACTGAACCGGACAATTTTGAAAGAAATATATCACCTTGTCTGCTCTCACCGATTTCTCAATAGGGTCATATCATTACATTTGAATACGTACATACAATATAAAACAGTCATGCTTAAGCTCTAGCCAGGACTTACTGCGGTTTCTACACCTCTTCAAACAGCCTTGTTCGTCAGTTCCTTGGGGACAGTCTCTCTGTCCGTCACACAGCTGGCTCTGAGAGATGCACACAGGAGAAAGTTCACACCGCACTGAAGGAGCCACACATGGCAGTATAGAAGGGCTTACTGGCTGGACAGAAGGGGTTGTAGCCCCTTTTGTCTGGATAGAAGGGACTCCAGCCCCTTGTGGTTGGTTAGAACGGGGTCCAGCATCTTCAAATTGATGATCTCGATCACGAGACTTGATCGGCTCCGATTCTGTGGAGTAGGAGAAAGATGTTTTTTTTATTTAGACACATGGGTGTTGTTTAAGGCTAGCGTGTAGATCATGCCAACTTATACAGTATCATCAATACAGTATACAAATGTCAATATGCATTAACTTCCTGGACACGTCCAAGGATAGTAGAGCAAGGATAGGAAGCGAAGGCCATACTTCCATACTACAGTGGAGTCTTGGGAGTAAATTGACATGCACAATGGAGACCAGGACGTTGTACATGCACATTGCGCATGTCCGTTTCCTCCCAGGACTCCACCGTAGTACGGAAGTATGGCCTTCGCTTCCCGACCTCTTTAGATAGACCTTGGACACGTCAAAGACTCACCGCAGCCCTTCTCGTCGGTGCCGTCGCGACAGTCGTGCTCTCCGTCACACAGGTGACTGGCGGGGAGGCAGCGGGTGTTGTTGTCACAGCGCAGCTGGCAGCCCTTGCTCGGTTTCCAGCAGTCCAGCTCGTCCGAGCCGTCCAGGCACTGAGGCGACCCGTCGCACACCTGGAACGACGGGATGCACTTCTTCCCATGCGAGCACTGGAACTCACCTAATTGGTTTAGAACGGAGGAGTCATCAACGTGTCTGCACACGAACAAAGACTTGTCCTTGTCTGTGGCAAATTTTAGATTCCGTTTTACAGATCATTATGTTCTTATTTTGATCATAAGACCCAATTACTAATGTCAGTTTCCACGTTTTCTTCACGATATTTAGGACACTTATTTACGACACATTAGGAGTGCACTAGTAGACTACTAGTGGTGCTCAAATGTTTTATTTGCAAGGCCCCCCCGATAACTCTGAGGGTGTACACATTTGTACACTCTGAGTTACAGACCTGTTATGGTCATTCAGGGACCATCTTTTGTGTGTCCGGGGCAGAAATGGAATTGTGACAAAAATGTCCACCATAAGCAGCGGACTGACCCCATGCCTCCTTCTATGCATGAGGAGTCCAAGCTGCTTCTTTTCACCTGACAGGGGGGAAATTCCCCGGCCGGACGTAGCGTGTGGAAGGAACACCTTATTCTGACCAGTTCCTTTCCCCTCCATCAGGCGCCTCGGACAAACATTCTTAACGCCATTGGATTTTACATCTATAATTAAATTGTAAATCAAATAACCTTGTTTACAGTCGGGACAGTCCTCTTCATCGGATCCATCCTGGCAGTCAGTCTCGCCGTCACACACGTGGCTGTACAGAACACACTCCCGTCCATTTCCACATGGCCTGGAGCCTTTACGACACCTCAGAACATCTGACTGGGACGGAGCGGCCGGTATGCGAGTAGAGGGACAGTCGCGCTCGTCCGATCCGTCGTGACAGTGAGATCGGCCGTCGCACACCAGACTCTTGGAAACGCAGCTTCTACGGTCTTTGCAACGGAAGTCCGCTATAGATACTGTACTAGTTGGCACAAGTAGATGGTGTCCGGACTCCTAACAGACACCATGCAGTGTCTGGTCCGGGGACCATCAGTGTTCCTCGAGAGAGATCCAGGTGGTCCCCAGCTAAATGATGGAAGGTTGGTAACCAAATAGACCCTTATAGCTCTAACTCTGAAATTAAACCAAATGGACCTGTAAGAGTTCACTTTACACTCTCAAGAGTTAACATATTAAGCCTGGAACCCATCTGTGACACCTTAGCTTTTAACCACTTTAACACTCATTTCAAACCTCAGCTATTGAAAAGTAGCAGATACTGTATACAAGCTCACAAATATCAAAATATTTAGTTTTGAGTCTGCAAGGCTAAATCTCAAATGGTAGTTAGTCGGTGCCTCAAATGAAATAAAATAATGGGCCTTCATATGAAAAAGATTGAAAACCACCGTTTTCTCTTTTCTTATTTTAAACATACACTACCATACAGATTAATTAAACTTATAGTTTAAGGGGCCAGGTCCACAGAAAGCAATTTTTGACCTGCCAGTGCTTTTCTAGCCAGGCAATGCTAAGACACGCTGGAGATAGAAGCACCCTGGACATGACGACAACTTACATCTGTTGGGACATTTTGAGACGCAGTTCTCCTCGTCAGCTCCGTCAGGACAATCTTTCGTCTTGTCACACAGTTGGGTAGGCGGTAGACACAACGATGATCCCGGACACAGGAATGAAGGAGAGATGCAGCTTGGCTTGGTGGTGGTAGTAGCGAGAGTTTGGGTAGCAACTTCATCTGGCAGGCGGGTTTGACTGGACGATGATCGGACATCTAGTGCAGGACTTCCCTTAGAGGCTGGCACTGGAGAGTCTGAAATAGAGCAGTTACCAGTTGGAATGTTCAAATAATTGAATTATTTTTAATGATTCGTTTTTTGGATTTTCCAAAGATTCCATTTGAACAACAGTACTTTTACGACCGCTCACCACAATCCTGTTCATCTGATCCATCCTGGCAGTCAGTATCTCCGTCACACACGTGGCTGTACGGAACACATTGCCGTCCATCTCTGCATGGTCTGGATCCTACACGACACTTCAGAACATCGGACTGGGACGGAGCAGCTGGCCGGGACGGAGCGGCAGGTATGGAGGTACAGTCACGCTCGTCCGATCCATCGTGACAGTGAGATCGACCGTCACACACCAGATGCCTGGAAACGCAGCTTCTACGGTCGTTGCAGCGGAAGTCGTCTACAGAGGACGGACACAGTGAATTGGACAACAAACATGTTAACATTACTCCCCAGTGTGCCCACACAGAAATATTAATTTTGTTAATTGATATTTAAGGCATCGCCTTCATTACAACTTACTTCTATTAGGACACTTGGAGACACAGTTCTTCTCGTCGGCTCCATCGGGACAATCCTTCTTCTTGTCACACAGTTGGGTAGAGGGGATGCACAATGATGACCCCGGACACAGGAAGGAAGGAGAGACGCAGCTTGGCTTGGCGGTGGTGAGAGGCTGGGTAGTAACTAGGAGTGTAGCGATACATTTTAACAATGATACGATACGATACATATCACAAAAGATTGTTGACGATACGTATCACGATACATGGGCGATATTGGCCAATTCTGGCGATACGATTCAATGATTTTCATGCTCATGTTTTTGAATTTCTTTGTTCAGCACTTTGGTCGGCCTCTGGCTGTTGGAAATGTGCTATATAAATAAAGGTTGATTTGATGATTTGAAAACGATACAGTAACTATTTAGCAAATACATTAAATATGGGTGAAACTTGTGGATAGTGCAGGTTTTTTAAGAGAAGGATTTATTATTATGGATATAAATAAGTAAACGCAGTGACTCTGGCAAATAGATGGACATTGTATTTGAACACATAATGGACAAACCCACACCTTGACATGAACACAGAATACACACATTTTCCGATAGACCAATTGTAGCTATATGGAATGGAAAAGTAATTAAACCCATCTTTCTTTTTTCTTCTTAAAATTGCTAAATACAATGCTCAAGTACTTAGTATTGATCATTTACATTGCAAACCGATTCCATACAATTATTTCCATTGACGATACAAATTCAAACGACACAATTCGATATTTGCCGTTTTCATTTCGATATGCTTCGATTTTTCAATTCAATTAAAATCAATATTTCGATACAGTTACTATATCGTTACACCCCTAGTAGTAACTGTATCTGGCAGGTGGGATTGACTGGACGAGCGGACGTTTAGTGATGCCCCAGTCACTGAAGAGTCTAGAAACAGTAAGTCAACTCAACAGTTACGAATGTTAAATCATTTCATTGAAACAGACTAAAGAACTGAAGTGTATTGCATGTCATGCTCTGTAGGAGGTGATGCATTTAGAAAGGAGTGGTTCAGTGGTTTGTGCCCCGGTCAGTTTCAAACTAGGGATGCACCGATATGGAAATTCTTGGCCGATACCTATGTTTAAAATAACAATTTAGCCGATACCGATATATGTTTATTTAGTTTTTGTTGTTTTTATTTCTCCTTTTTGGGCCAGAGAAACAATTACATATTCAATGCAAGAAATAACTGTTCAGAATCTACATCTTGGTAGACTACAGATGACCAACATAGCCAATGCAAAATATATGCTTATCAACAACAGATAAACATCGGCTACTGCCATCGGTTAATGTCAGTTTTATTTGCCGATACCGATATTGACCGATAAGAGCAATATCGGCCGATACCGATTATGTGGCAGATACATCTGCACATCACTATTTCAAACGGTGTCAAATGTCTCACGCGCTGCCACAATTCAACATAGTCCTTGCATTAGTTTTATTTTTTTGTCTTTTATTTAAATGCAATAGTGGAAATGGGAGCTTGCCCAAATATTGAGCCATGTGTGTACAGGTGTTGAAAATTAGCATATACACTTTGTTAAGTAATACATCTGGTTCGTCCAATGTCATTGTGACGGCCATGTCAAATATAACACAGATGACCAACACATCAATAACGGGTGATATGACGGATATGACGTATGAGATCCACAACATTAACACTATTTTTATGTAGCAATAAAGTAAAACTTGGTATAATTAACAAGCTTAAAGTGTCTAAACAGCAGATGCAGGTCACACATCCAAGAACTATAAAGATTCCGTTTGAACAACAGTACTTTTAAGACCGCTCACCACAATCCTGTTCATCTGATCCATCCTGGCAGTCAGTATCTCCGTCACACACGTGGCTGTATGGAACACACTGTCGTCCATCTCTGCATGGACTGAATCCTACACGACACCTCAGAACATCTGACTGGGACGGAGCAGCTGGCCGTGACGGAGCGACAGGTATAGACGGACAGTTACGCTCGTCCGATCCATCGTGACAGTGAGATCGACCGTCGCACACCAGACGCCTGGAAACGCAGCTTCTACGGTCGTTGCAGCGGAAGTCGTCTACAGAGGACGGACACATTGTACGTATATTAAAATAATTTCTGGGCTGCAACTGGAGCTTGAAAAGATTTAAGGCTTCTCCTTCATTACAACTTACTTCTATTAGGACACTTGGAGACACAGTTCTTCTCGTCGGCTCCGTCGGGACAATCCTTCTTCTTGTCACACAGTTGGGTAGAGGGGATGCACAACGATGACCCCGGACACAGGAAGGAAGGAGAGACGCAGCTTGGCTTGGCGGTGGTGAGAGGCTGGGTAGTAACTGTATCTGGCAGGTGGGATTGATTGTCTGAGAAATAAAGCAAGTAAAGTAATAAATAAAGCAATAAAGTAGAAGTTAGTATAATTAACAAGCTTAAAGTGTCTAACCAGCAGATACAGGTCACACATCCAAGACCATAAAGGTTAAGATTCCATTTGAACAACAGTACTTTTAAGACAGCTCACCACAATCCTGTTCATCTGATCCATCCTGGCAGTCATTATCTCCGTCACACACGTGGCTGTACGGAACACAATGCCGTCCATCTCTGCATGGTCTGGATCCTACACGACACTTCAGAACATCTGACTGGGACGGAGGAGCTGGCCGAGACGGCGCGGAAGGTATAGACGGACAGTCACGCTCGTCCGATCCATCGTGACAGTGAGATCGACCATCGCACACCAGACGCCTGGAAACGCAGCTTCTACGGTCGTTGCAGCGGAAGTCGTCTACAGAGGACGGACACATTGAATTGGACAACGATTCAACAAACATGCAACATTACTGCCCACTGTTCAGCAACAGTGATCTCCCCAGCTTTTAAACAGAAAATACAGAACACAAGATAAAAAGTGAAATCACAAGTGATAACACAATCTATAAATGCACCAAGTCTCCGTGTGAGAGATCAGGCACATAGCTGACCAATTGGTTGCCCTACTCGTAGGATATTTGTGTTGCCCTCCTCCCGACGAGTGCTGCGTTTCTTCATGCAGATCGGCTATTTTCACCGCTTGTGAGGACGCACACACGGCCGCTTCTTATTACGCAGGGGAGACGCAGAGAAAATGGTTATTTTCAAGGTCAGCTTGGCACTTTTTGGCACATTTGTTGTCCCCCTTGGCGTGTTGCCCTACGCACAGTGCGTATTGTGCGTATACGTAGCGACAGCACTGTGTGTGATCCACGTAACTCGAGAACCGTTCGCCCCACAGACTTCAAACTCATTCCACACCACTGCAGGGGGTTAAGTGGCAGGTGTTGAGTGGGTCGGAGCCACGGTTTCCAGAACCACATCAAAAAAGGCGTCTGCCCGGTCTCTGGACAGATACAAAGACAGATACAGAAATCTCCTGTTCTGACATCACGATGTCTGACAAAGAACTTTATGGGCAATAAGATATTCAACCAACGCGTTGAAAATTCGACATGGCAGTGCCCTAGTATCAATAACACCAGAAACAAAGAGTTGGCCTACGCAGGACCATAACAGGTCAGTAACACTGACCTCTATTAGGACACTTTGAGACACAGTTCTTCTCGTCGGCTCCATCGGGACAATCCTTCTTCTTGTCACACAGTTGGGTAGAGGGGATGCACAACGATGACCCCGGACACAGGAGCGATGGAGAGACGCAGCTTGGCTTGGTGGTGGTGAGAGGCTGGGTAGCAGTCACTGAAGAGTCTAGAAACGGTAGTACATTTTAGTTCTTTAGTCTATTTCAGTGAAATTATTTAACATTCCTATTGACCTGTGTTTCATGCTCTGTAGGAGGCGATGCATTTATAGAAATGTGTTCATCTGTGAGTCTGTCTGTGAAACTGTCGGGGCTAATCTTGCAAACCACTGAACCAAACGGTGTCATATGTCTTACACCTGTCCAATGTGATTGCGATGTCCATGTCAAATAAATATAACACAGATGACCGACACATCATAAATGGGCAACGTATGAGAAATAACACTATTGCTGTTTAGCAATAAAGTAGAACATAATAGACTATAATTCACAAGCTTAAAGCGTCTAACCAGCGGATACAGATCCATGACCATTACAGTGAAATCAACTAAAGATTCAATATCACCAACAGTGCTTTTAAGACAGCTCACCACAAGCCAGTTCATCGGATCCATCCTGGCAGTCGGTCTCGCCGTCACACACGTGGCTGTATGGAACACATTGCCTTCCGTCGCTGCATGGTCTGAATCCTACACGACACTTCAGAACATCTGGCCGGGACGGAGCAGCTGGCCGGGACGGAGCGGCAGGTATAGAGGGACAGTCACGCTCATCCGATCCATCGTGACAGTGAGATCGACCGTCACACACCAGACGCCTGGAAACGCAGCTTCTACTGTCGTTGCAGCGGAAGTCGTCTACAGAGAACGGAAACATTCGGACTTGACTTCTTGGATCTGTGGTGGTGCATTTAACAGTTATACTACACTCTTTCCGTTAACCCGTCTACTGCAAAGAGTCTCATCTCATAAACTGTTTTAGCGATGAGAAATACCATGGTCTTGTTTCACATTGTACGAGTGATCTCAAGGAAGTATTTGGAAAGGAAATTAACTATGACAAATGCTCAAATGTTTTCTGGTGGACACGGCCCCCCCATTAGTCAGAATGTATCATACGGACAAGAATTATTGTCAAAAATGAGAATGAAGGTGTTTCAAACATGAATAGCTAAATGGTTTCAGGTCATCTGCGTGAATAATAATGCAAATATAAGTGAAGAATGTTGAGGACAGGAATGTTTATGCCGGCAAAATATTCATGCTACTCTAAATAATGCCAATTATATTGGGCTTACCCCTTGGACATCTTTCCACACATTTCTGCTCATCAAAGCCATCAGGACAATCTTTATGACCGTTACAAAGCTGAGCTGGGGGGATGCACAGGTGAACAGCTGAGCCAGGACAGAGAACGGATGGACTGGGGCAAGCTGGCGCCATGGGAGGACCGTCCTCTTGAACAGAATTTTTTGGATCGGCCATGTTCTTTCCTGAATCATATATCAAGGGAAAAATCAGATTCAGCTAAACAGTATAGTTACAAAATACGCCTCTTGCCCTTTATAACAAGCAAATTAAGCCCCCCCCCTCCCGAGATAAAATGACAGGACTAACTTCATTCACATTGAATGTCAATTTTCTTTAAACATCTTCAATGCTCCCAATAATGATTCAAAATAACTAAAACTAAAAACAATCTCTTTAATTTAACTCAGTCCCTGACCTGGTCTGACATCCTTCAAGGCGACCATGACCTCCAACACTTCATCCACGATCTTCACGTCGCCGACAAGTCTCCTGTCCCTCCGGTCCCACAGGGTGATGTTGTCGACGTCATCAGAGAGGGACAACAGGAAGGGCTCCGCAGCGGCCACGACTGATCCCGATATGTTTAACCCTCCGCCAGTGAGGTGCGTCCTTCCATTCAGGAGACTCATGGTTGACAGTCCTGCAACAGTCATCAGTATTCCATTTCAATATTGAAAATGGGGAACGTTATGATTTTTTGGGGGGGGACTCGGCACAATTTAATTATCAGTGTATAAAAGTGTAAATTAATGCTCAGGATTTGGGACCTGTATTTGCAAGAGAAGACCTTTCAATTAGCTAGAGTACAAAGTTCCGAAAACCAGATAATCCAGAGATGGCAGATGGGAGGCCCAGGGCCTAATGCATATCAAAATAGGTTGGCCTTATAATAAAATGTTTGAGAATCAAGGTCGTAATATATTTTGAGACACATTCTATGCATGTACTGAGACATTAAAACATAAGTTTAATAGTGACAAAAAAAAGGGGGAAACCGTACTAACCAACACTTCCTGTATGCCAGAGAAGGCTGTCTGCCCGCAGGTCAAAGGCCATCCTGACATGGACGTCTCCTCCCAGCTTGAGGACGTCCGTGGCGGAACCTCCCGACAGGCTCATACTGCGAACGCGATCCGCCTCCAGCCAGAGGAGCCTGGCCCGAAGCCAGTCCACATACATGTCCCGGACTTCGCCGGACGTGCGGTACAGCACCTTGGGGCGACCCTGTACGGACACGGTGACGCCGATCGACTTTTGATCGCACGACATCCAGTAGAGGGCACCACTCTTCTGGTCCACTCGTAGTCGGCAGACTGAGCAGCAGGGTAGACAACGATAAAGCCATTAAGACCAGCTTTCTAAATCGGTGGTGCAAAACCTTTTCGTAATTCAAAATTATTCAACGTTTTGCAAGCACTGCAAGGTTTTTTAAAATGTTCAAAGATAGCAGATGCACAAACTTGTGAGCTTGTACAGCATGTAGGCTTTTTTGAATAGCCAGCACTAAAATGACACAGAAGTTTTCCCGGTTTTAATGGTAGGGGTGATAAGGCGGGTGGTCTGGTCTCTGGATCTGCGCATCAGTCTTGAATCGAGTTTTTGTTTGGCATCATAATAAAATGGAACTGAAATCTAAATGGAATTTGGCTTTAAGCTGCATTCCCCATAACAGCTAGTTATTTGCATCAATATACTCTACCATACATAATAATGAGGTTCTGGAATGCTGCTTAAAACACAGAAAACCATGGCAGACACAAACTTGTAAAAATGCACAACAAAGAGTCTGAACAAACATCCACGACAGACGGGATTAATTACCAGGGGCAATGGTCGGGACGAGCTCAACCTTATCCTGGGTGTCGGCCAATGGCGTGCGTTTGATCTCCCCGGTCTCGTTGACCCAGTAGATCCAGTCTCTGTAGAAGTCCACGTCGAAGGACACGATGACATCTTCGGGGGAGAACACCAGGGTCTGGACCACCTCGCTGCCTTTAAACTCCAACTGGTGAATGGCCTTCAGGGTCCCATAGAGAAACCTTGGATCTGTATGGTTGGGTGGGGAGGG
>OOFJ01143730.1:0-11770 GCA_900323375.1 Benthosema glaciale
CAGAATAACAATAGAACAATGAAAAGAAACTGACAGACATGCTGGGAAATGTCTCCAATATGCACCCCCCACACTTTTCTTGATATGAGAACGATCTTTCATGGAGTGTCATGTGGGATGCTCTAGAAGCCCCATCACTCGTGCGAGCCCAGGTGTTTCACATCCTTTATAATTGCCCCCTGCGGCTTGACTGACTGCAACACACCTGGATGTTGACAAACCATGTTGACAGCTAAGACCATGAGAAAGAAAAAATAGGAAAAACAACTAAACTAAACATGGGTTGCACGGGCAGTCATGCTCCTGTGTGTCTACATCTTTTAGGATTATATTCCTACGTTTTGACAACCTACAGAGAGCAATCCTTGAACTCTTGAACTTGAACTCTCCGGGTGTCTGAAAAGCTAATTCTAATTCTGGAAATAAATGAGGAATATCTTTTTTCTATGATTCAGTACAGTGAAGCGGAAAACCTCTTCCAAAGCACGGGCCCTGGCTGTGAAGATTGTGATCGTGCCGTTTGAGCGCTGTCATCTTCCTATTAAGAACCCACACGAGTGGGCATTGCTGTTTGTTTTTCTATGTTTTTGTTTTTCTTAATATACAATAATCATCAGAGCAAATGTTTTTTTTTTTCCTTAAAAACCACAGTCACGGTTTCAATTTCTGTCCACTGCAAGTAGCCATGGTTTATCCAAGCCGTTATCTTCTCACTGGCACTCTGCTTTTAAATCCCCTACTCCCAGTGATTGCCTCATGATGGCAAGACGCAAACAAACAACCCGTTTGATTATCAAAGCCGAGCAGGGCAGTGATCTGACTCTGTGTGAAAAAAGTTAATCTATCTTGCTGAACGAGGTGGCAGAGACAGGGCAGTTTTAAAGAACTAGGTCTCTGGCCGACTCTCACCTTCAGCGCTCTCTCAACTGGGAATGAGAGTGCTCCATCATCAGGCATGCTCTGTGACACCGGCAGGGGCACCGTGCGGAAAGAGCAATGGGGTGTCTTGCTCTCCGCGAGCTCCTTTCCTCGTGGCGTGACCGGCCCTGCTTTGGTTTCACCTCACGCCCCTGCTGAATGCGGGCACAAGGGAACCGCCATGGTGGCTGGTCACTGTCAAGCCCACCAGCTAGACACAATACAGCAGGCTATACAGTGTTGACTTCTTCCATTCAGCCTGTAGTTTTGTACGCCTCCGTTTAATGCAGTTTACTGTGTTGATATGCTGCATCCTTTTTTTTAAATATAAAACCCTCATACATAATACATAGGCCTACATATAAATGAGAAGTCAACATTTTAAATGAGGCCGTCCCTTGTTTAGTCTTTTTAAAATGGTATGTGTGCAGTTTGACTTTCTCTCCTTCAAATTGTTTTCCAAACAGGAGAATGTTTTCCCCGTGTTTGCATCACATTTATTTTAATTAGAGATTATGGGCATCGCACAAGACGACGACATGCATTTTAATTTAATCTAATTACCTGAAAAGCAGGACTCTATCCATAACTGTCATTTTTTAATCGTAGGTTCCTTTAAAGGAAAAAAAAAAAGTGCACTCAGTCGAGCACAAATCTCCGCCAGGAGGCATGCCTAACAACCTTCCATCTTGCATCGGTCTGGGGCATGTGATGACAATGTTTTTGGGATGCGACCGTGTATGAAAAGTCACACGGCAATGGTGGATAAAAAAAGGACTGACATTACTGTGCAAAAAGAGTAGACATGCTATATGGAGACAAATCTTTGTGAACAGTTGTCATCACTAGGACAAACATACTGTATGATATAGCCTATAAAGACAATTTGTAGTCAAGATCACTGTACGGTAATGGACTGGATTTTGCTGTATGGGTCCGCCTGGACTGAAATGATGCAACAGCGGACCTGAGCATATAGTAGGCTACGTCTACCTGGATATGTGCAAGCAATGCTGAATTGATAACTTGTGCCTGTGCGTACCCAGCCCTGTAAGGCCCGGATATATTTCTACTTGCAAAAAAGTGAATTCAACCTTCACAATACTTTGTACTACTAGGAAACATTGAGAAAATGTTGTTAAAAAAAATAAAAAATAAACTTTTTAATTTTTAATAAATTAATAAATTAATAAATTAATAAATTAATAAATTAATAAATTAATAAATTAATAAATTAATAAATTAATAAATTAATAAATTAATAAATTAATACATTAATACATTCATAAGTTAAAATAATAACAATTATAAAAAAAAACATCAACCTCTCTTTGCTGATGAATAGTTGAAAAAAGAGCAGAAAAAAATATATTTTAATTAAGTAATAAATTACACAAAAAATGTTGTAGTACTACAACACTGGGCCTTAGGCCTCCTAGAGTGGAGAGTTGATGAAATGGAACAATACTCACAACATTGACGATGTGATTATCGGTGGATTCAAAAACAAACACAAGACGGTATGCCATGGTTTGCGAAGCGAGACACAAAACAGGGAGGATTCCCCAGAAAGTAAATTACTATACTTTCAGTTCTTCGAAAGACATTATTTCCCCTGAGAGAGACAAAGCGAAGTCGACAGTCATAATTTGATTCCTGAATCGAAAACATAAAGCCGAACTGCCGAATCAAGTTGGAAGCTGAAGGGGACTCGAGTGTACCAAAATGGCCACTGAAGAAGAATTATGGTAGAATTACGTCTTGTTGTTGTAGTCATGTTGTTGACATTTGCCACGTGATATGGTCTAACATTGTGCATATTATAAGAGTCAAGATGCCATGGCTCAGCCCTGCTATTGTTTTGAGTACAGCGGGTGATGACAGATCCCAAACTGGGGGTCGGGATCCCCAGGTGGGTACCCACATTATTTTGGGGGCGTCCCCATAAGCTTCTTTTCTCACTCAACAGTAAACATCCCAACATACAGCATGCAGATACATTACTAATATTGCAATTTTATGACTTTAAGACTTTTTTAATACCAAACTGGTCAAACACAATATTACTTAAGAAAGAGGCAAACGTTGTGAAATTAGCCGATATGGAAGCTCTGTATCTGTGGATAAATGTAATGCCTACAATGTCAGAGTGAAAACGTTGGGAATGCTTCTCTTTTAATTTTTTTTATCCAGCGATTTTGGAGCCCATTTTTTCACCCAGTGTCAAATTATTATTATCTAATGCAGCGGTCCCCAAACCTTTTTGGACGTGCACTCTGGTACCCCCTGACCTAGCTGACGCACCCCTATAACAATCAGTCTCGTATTTGGCCAAAAATGTTACTATATGATAAAATATGATTGTGGCAAATAATCACTGAATGTCACTGCATTGAGACTCAGACGTGCAGCTGCTGTACACTCCCGCAGCTGCTCTATACATCTCCTTACAACAGTGTTTACTGTATTTTACAGTTTGTGTTAAATAACACCATGAAACCGCCATAACCGCTTTCGTGTCGTGCATCCCCGGCCTAGACCACAGTTTGGGAACCCCTGATCTAATGTAATCCTGGGCTCTACACTCCATCTGCCAACGTAGGGAGAGCACCGGACTGACCCCATGCTCATTTAGTTATCAAGATCTCCAAGAGAAAACTACAGTATGCTGTAAAAAAAAAGAAAAACATACAAATAGATCAGCCATATAATAATTTCCTGTTCATAACCAATCTGACGATATTTTCTGTAATTGTCGGCCATTACATATTTATGCGCTTTTAAGAAAAAACAAAACAAAAACAAATGTATCTGGAATGCGTGGGGAGTTCTTTCACATTTGGCCCCAAACAGTCATGCTGAAAATCTAAGGCAAATTTTCATTTTACGGCCCGTCAGCTCCCTGATACGGTGCAAATGAATGCAGCAGCAAACAAATCTATCAAATCCTACAACACAACAACCGTGCTCTCTCTCTCTCTCTCTGTGACTTGAGGACACACGCACGCACGCACGCACACGGCACACGCACACACACACACACACACACAGCAGAGAGGAAGGGAGGGGTGGATGGATTGATAGATGGATGCAGTGGTGGAAAAAGTAATCAAATGTTTTACTTAAGTAAAAGTATCAATACTGCAATGTACTGTCTCAAGCAGCATCATCAAGTTGTACTAAAAGTACTCATATTGCAGAAGGTCGCATTTCAAAAGTTCATTTATGTAAAATATCTTTAGAAAATAGACGAAATGGCCGAAACATATACTGTATAGTTCTGAAGTGGTTTGTGTCTTTTGTAACAATAATCTAAATCAAGATCATGATTGAAATCAAGAATGTTTTTAAAGGGAGAATGAAAGGTAGTTTTATTTATACAGGAGCACTCTCAACCAATAACGATTAGTATCTCAATTACACCACCATTACATCATCAACTCATCCAACCAATCGAGGTTTGAGAAACCGACCCGTGACAAAACAAACACGGTCGCGAAAAACTCGCTCCGCTCGCGCAAGTAATGAGTTACTAGAGTTGTCCCGATCAGATCGGGTGATCGGAAATCATGGCCGATCACGTCATTTTCAAATAATCGGAATCGGATTGGGAGCCAAAAACGTGATCTAGACATCCGTATCAATATTATATCCATATCATGATATTAGACTGGATATTGTCTGTGATTTGGGATATTGTACTATTGTGATATCTGATATGGCATAAACGTGTTCTATAAAATATAAATATCAGATCGGTTTTCAAAGAAAACGTGATCGGGACATCCCTATTAGAAACTAGAGCTTTCATATAATTGTAGTGGAGTAAAAGTACAATATTTGCCTCTGAGATGTAGTGGAGTATAAGTAAAAGTACTGAAATTTAGAAATACTGGATGGAGGGAGGGAGGGTGGAGGAGAGACAGAGGATGTTCTGGAGTTAGAAGAAAGGCAGTTGTGCATGCGGGCTACACTGAACCTTTTGATCCAACCTGCTGACTTTAAAGAAGCCTCCGGCGAAGGAAGCACGCATTCGCTTCAATCCTGGGTAATTGCAGACTTAATTTGACCAGGGATGGCAAATTATCGCCCACAGGATGCATGTCTTACAAGCCGACACTTGAATATTGGAATATTCCACTCTGGGGAAGGACATTATAGTTACAACAACATGAGCGATCGAGTGAAGAGTTTGGATATCATTTGCATTGACATTGTAAGATTAAAAATCACACCCATGTGTGAAGTGAGGGGCGCTCTTATCATCGTACATCGTCATACATGTCATTCCGGCCAATCAGAATTTGCGTCCTCACCTTCACCTTCGACACTCAAAGCTGGCCATTCATTGTCAATGGCATTCAATGTGTGTTGGGACAAACGCTCAAAGCTGGCCATTCATTGTCAATGGCATGGCAACAGTGATGTAATGCTCAATACTCAGTCAATGTTTTGTTTTAAAAATGTTTACATGAAAAAATTAGCTTGAAGCTGGGTAATTTCCTCTAAGAAAATTAGAACGTACTATTTCTATTCTCAAAGTCTCCCCAAAAGACAAAAGAGGATGTCCTCTTCGTTACAAACCTAATTACCATGCACTTGCTGGGCCTGTCAAAAGACCCAATACCATATTGTCTCTATACACGCTAAGATCTTCCAAAATTGTCATATTTCAGCCTGCGTTGCAAAAAGCATACGTTTGCCCTAGCTTGCACAGGTCGCGGCAATGCAGCATTAAAGATGGCAAATGGAAGTATACAGGTCTGAACAAACATGAGTACACATATCAGTTCTATTCAATACGTATGCAGGGAGTCCTGCTGGTGACAGGTTGAAAATGTCAATTTCATGCCATTTAGACTTTGATTAAATAGCCAAATGGACACCTGGCTGTAACTTGACAGGTTAATCAGTGTACCCATTGATATCTTTTCATCATTTTATTTTTTTTATTTTCCCATCTCCAATTGAGCATTCGTCTGCTTTGACAGGAGGGGCGGGGAACCAAATGGACAGGACATGCACAGAAAGTTTCCTCATTACGTGTAATGCCATGTAGCCTACTATGCAGAGCAAAAAACAAAACAAAACTGGGAATATTCAAATCAATCTATGGGGAGGGGTCGTGTGTGCTCTATAGTTGTACATGCACACACACGTTATGTTCTCCCCCAATTGCAATTTGTGGCCATTTGTCGCCAGCTCCGGTTAGATCTCCCAAAATTAGGCCTGCCCTTCATCTCTGAGCATTCATTTCTTCCACAAGTTGTTGCACGTGAAAAGATGTTGTGGGAGAAATGAATGTGCTGTTGGGTTACTTTCAAGAGCCATGTGAGCAGAGCAACGCAATCAGTCATCAATGGCCATGAATTTCATTGCAAAGTGAAGGGAGAGTGGTGCGTTTATGCTGACACTGTGAAAAAGTTCCGGTTGGTTTTACCCCTTTTCTTTATTTTTTTAACCCCCAACAAGCTTTTCCATTAGGTAAATATCTACTCCCAGACTCACACCTTCAGAGGCTGGGAATGGACAGTGTGTTTAGCATGCGTTTATTTCCATGCATTGTGTGTCTGTAGTAGCCTGTGAGCATGCGCCACTGCAGCATAAGTGGGTATGGTGGTGTGGCTGAGGTCATTTCCATCCTGTAAAGCGCCATTAAACGTGTTTAATTTAATAAGCCATAAGTCATTGTGTCGTACAGCGACGTATTACTCAGGTACCCGAGTGATGAATTGCACTTTAAAGGCAAATAAACCCTACCAGAAATCTTCCCATTAATGAGCATACTGTATTAAATCACATTCCCTTCCTCCTGTCTGACAGGAATGGTGGTGCTTTGATGCTAACGCCAAACCATTGCTCACTGTACGATCACCATCTTAGAGTGAATAATGGTTGAGTGTACAAACAAACAAACAAACAAAATGAACCCTAAAATCGTGTGGTGTAGTGATGCTGTGCCTGGAAAACACATGGAGCATCTATCTCAGTGAATGTACTCTAACAATGGCTAACAATTGAGTAAAGCAGAGCTTGATACTATATTGTCAAAATAAACATGTCCTCTCAGCTATTGACGGTACATTATGCACATACCAAGCCCTATGTTTGTGAGATGTCATTGACAACTAACATAGAATGATATAACATAACCTACTGTAACCCTGACAACACTGGGCTAACTGTGTGTGTGTGTGTGCGCGCGCGTGCGTGCGTGCGTGCGTGCGTGCGTGCGTGCGTGTGTGTGTGTGTGTGACACACACACTTTGGCCCTTTGAACCTCCTATACCCTTATGTTTTAATTCAACACATGAGTCTTTTGTTCTCCCAATATTATAATATATAATAAAATCTACTCGTTTTTAGGCCTGACACAGATTCTAAAATGCCTTCTAAATCCTGACCTAAGTTTTCTGAAAACTTCAAATATTTATATACAAATGTAGCAGCATCAGATGTATTAGGCCTATTTTTGTTTGAATACTGTACATACTGTATAGAACCCCAAGAGGGGTTCCAGTCCAGAATGGTTATAACACCAAAAGGGGTTTCCACCCAGAATGGGGAGTCGTACACACGTCCTCTGAAAACTCTGGAAATTCATTTCATAGCGATGAAATATCTGCAAACCAATAAATCACTTTTTGGGAGACCTATCATCCTGGGAGACAATTGCACACAGTACTGTATGATGTTAAGTTTTTCAAATCAATGTTCTCATTCAAGCATTGCGTGCTACAGAATGAAGCGTTGTTCCGCTCGACACTTTGACGTGCTGGAATTAATCTTGCTGTGTTGATACCAGTGTTGTTCCCACTTGCAGTTATATGTCAGGTTTTTGTGTTTTTCTTTCTTCTACAACTGATAAAACAGACAATTTGCCATACCGCTAAACGGAAGAATATTTAGTTATTTGGGAAGACTGACTGTCATTTAACTTAATTATCTTTACTTTTACTTTCTCCGTTCTGGGATTCCCTTTCTTCAGTTGAACATTTACTTTGATTTGCATACAGTCCATATTCAGGCCATTTCTTTCCATTACATTTGTTGTACTAACCATAGGCTATTCTTTGTAATCTTCATATAGGCGTACAGACAATAGCGTATGTAAGACGGCGTACCAATTGTGCATACAGCCACTACAGAACATTATACATTTTTAACAGCGGTCATTAGAATGTAAAGCGTAATTCTTTTTGCATCTTGGGAACTAGCATCCGCAGAGGATTATGAAGGAAGGCACTCAGCGTGAGCCTCATAAATAAACAGATGTTTGAAAAAGAGACATTTTGTGTCTCTTTTTCAAAGGTTTCTTTTAATCATTGACAGTATGCAAATTTTCAGGAAGTGAAACTGTCAACCGTGCTTCTTCATTAGACCGACTCCATTTGACGGAAAAATTGTTACTTGGACAACCTGCAATCAAATTAATTGACCCCGGGCCAGGAATGACCTGTAATTTGAGTGACAGCTATTACATGACATGAAGAGGTATAAGGCTCTTTCTGGCACTGTGAACGAAAATAACCATTGGCAAGTTTCACTGAAGGTTCACAGTAATTGCCTGTATATTATTATAGCCATAATGTGTGCAGTTGGATCGAGCCAGGTTTCACAGTACGGTGCGTACGTTTTCCTTCAGTACCAGCCATGTGGGAGTGATTTTGTTCAGATTTTGGGGCTTGATGAATAATAATTTGCTCCCATTTGCTTTAAAGATTACACTGTTGTTTTGGTATATAGGCTATTGTGTGCAACAACGTGGTCCTCCTGTGTGCTACAGGAGGCAAACGAACAGCCAGGATTAGAGATTTAAATACAGCTTCAGCCACTCATACTAGACAGGAAAAAAATATCTACCTCTTACAATCCTCGCCTGTCTGCCCGCCAACCATGCACACCTATTTACAGTTCTGGTCCAGTACAAAACAGTATACATACCTTGCCAGCAAGTGCAATGGACCCCCCCCACACACACACACACACACACACACACACACACACACACACACACACACACAAACAGCACGATAGCATTCTACCTCTATCATTTATATAGTGGACCTTAATCGAATTTGACACAAAACCCAGTCTGTGTCCACCAGATAATGGAGGGTGACCTCGACCCCTTGCGGTCAGCTGATCAGGGGGTCAAAGCACCAGGATATATCTCAAGAAGAGGTGACAAACTGTAGGCTAGCAACATAATTTGACAGACATTCCTTAACTCAAATATATCTATGCTCTGCTTTATTCCCCGCCCCCTCCCTCAACGCGCACACGCACGCACACACACACGCAAACACACACCGTTTAGTCATCTGTAATTCCATTATCACGGCTTCCTCTCCTCATTACTCAACCTGGTTGTCTTCACTACTGAGCCATGAAGAGAAATTAATTCTTTACCACATCCTCACGGCAAGATTTCCATCTTTTAGCTGGAGGAGTGGCTGGTTCCTCGTCTTCAAATTTCCAACAGTTCATGTTTTTTTGTGCTACTTCCTCGTGCGCCCCTAGCCAATTTAAAATTCGAATTACTTGACTCAGACGATGCGAAGACAGTGTGATTGCACGACTGCATTGTGTAAAAGCGACCTCGCTCCGTAGCTCCCCCCCCCTTCCCTCTCACAGTCGCCGCAGCCATTTCCATTCAGACAGGGACATGTGACTGGGAGGGTCCCATCTGCGGCGGGTTGTCAATCACAGGAACCCTTTTCACCTGGTGCTTTTGAACACTGTGTGCGACCATGCTCGACTTGTTCCATTGCTCTCCTCCCCACTCCAACCCCCCCCCGACTACTCTCGTACTTCAGTGTGTCTCTCACATCCAGGGGAAAACAAACAAGCGGTGTCATACCTCTATTATGTGCCAGGAAGCCCACTACTCAAGCCCTGACACTTGCATAATGAGAAGTAGACGTAGTGTGTCCATCACCTTATCAGATGAAAGCTCCTTCGTGCGATGTGTAGCAGCAAGGAGAGAAGTTTCAGAGGTTGTCAGATAGAGCGAAACACCCAGCCATGGCTAGACTGACAAATGCACGCCCATGTAATTGCATTTTACAATATGAACTACTTTTATCAGGACAAATACAATGTGTAGTTTTAATTTACACGTATTGTAGGCTACTTTAAAAAAATACATATGTATTTGTTCCAAGATCATGTTTAACATACAGTATAAAACTCTGATGTCATGATCTCATATGGTAGACAGTATTGTTTCTAACAAGGCTAACCACCACCTTTAATAATCCAACCAAACACATTAGCATTCCCTCCACAGATCCCACTTAACAAAATAACCACACCTGAAATTAGATCCTCTCCCGTGTTTTTAGGTTGAGAAAGCATAAGGCTGTTCTTTGGCATATAAATATAGCAACGGTCTCTGGTGGCTCAACATAGATGCTCTCCGGATAGCGGGGGAAAAAAGGCAAAGTTAATTGGGAAACTCTGGGCTGGAGTGTGATTGTGACTTTGATCAATGACTGGGGAAACTCATTACCAGTGCAGGCCAGCACGTGAGGCGGACCCTAATTGTGTGCCAGTCTGTAACTCAGTGGTGTAATTGACAGCTGCATGAAGCAGGTGTGCCCGGTGACACCAGGGCACGATGCAAAATACAAAGGAGAAAGGGACGGAGAGAGGGAGAGTAGAAAGGATGAGTGATGGAGCAATAAGGAAGTGGAAGTAGGTGTCCCTCTCTGAAAATGGCAGATCTACAAGCTGAGGCTGTATGTGGTAATGGGAACTGCCCTCTGCTAACAGCGAAAAAGAAAACAGAACAGCTCTGTACACAGTGATGATCATCATTCACATTCATTGCAAGCAGTGAACATCAGACCCACCTCGTGGTTTTTGAGCGGCCCTACCTGCTCCTATGCACATAGCTTTGCGTGTGTGTGTCTGTCCGTATGAGCACGGAATCAATGACTTTGATTGGCTGATGATGTTCTGCACATGTTCTACAGCTGTATGATGTATGAGGATGAGAACATCATCATGCATGCTTCATCCAATCAAAGTAATCGATTCCGTGCTATAAGACAAACACACAAAGCTGTGCATAGGATAGCCAAGTCCCTCATCATTGTGATGGAACTCACTTCACATGAGTGTGGTTTTTCATCACAAAGAATAATTTACAAACAACTGAGACTACTTACTGTACTAAAATCCTTTCTTTACATTACAGCATTCAGTAAAATAATATTCTCCCTGCTGGTGCAGCAGTAGCTACTGGTGGTTGTAAATTGTATTGTCGACACTCACACTTTCACTTTCGGTTCAGCCGTGTTACAGACGTCTCAAGACGGGGGGCGTGGTGCACGGTTTATGGCTGTACCACGGCTGAACCAAAAGTGAAAGTGAAAGTGTGAGTGTCAACACACTATTGACATGTTGGAGAGACAATATATAGCATTTTGGAGCGATGGAAATAGGTGAATTTGAACAATACCCCATAGCCCCATTCTAAGCTCATTTTGGGGTAGGGGAAACAGCCAATAAGAAGTTTTTTTCACAAAATAACTGGACCACTTTTTTGGAAATAAATCAACTGCAAATAAAGGTAAGAAAGCCTTCTAGGCTGGAATTCTCCTTTAAGTGCTTGTTCATTTGAAACTAAAACATCAGCATTAAGCTGATGTCAATCTGAGAACCCATTGTCAAAAATAAAGGAAGAACAGCACTCTCTTTTCCTTTGAATTTGAAGGGAGTCAACAGTCTCCAATTCCAATCTGCAGCAATCAAAGCTGCCTTCCTGCTTATCCGAATTAAGTGATCCACTGATACCGTCCAGTGGCCGAAAGATTCATGCAGGCTTTTTGGGTAACAAAAGCTT
>OOFJ01143741.1:8181-20107 GCA_900323375.1 Benthosema glaciale
CGCGCGCGCCCCCGCGCGCGCGCGCGCGCACGCGCGCGCACACACACACTACACACACACACACACACACACACACACACACACACACACCCACACTCACACACACACACACACACACACACACACACACACACACACAGTGAATGCCTGTACTGTGATTTATTCAGTAGTAATGAAATCTCCCTCTGCAATGATTCTTTCCATCTAAGTGTCATTTGTGTCATGAGTCTGGAGTGAATGAAAAATTAAATGAGGACAAAACATTCCTGGTACATTCTGAAGTTATCTCAACATCTCAAGTTGCTTGGATTTGAACCTTTTATACAGTAAATATTAGCAAAGATGTTCCTGATTGTATTGTTGATACTGCAATCCAGTATCAACAATACAGGTTATCCAGTTATCCAGTAACTGGATAACCTGACTCTGCCAGATACTGGAGCAATAATTAGCTGACTATATGCATGAAGCTAGATGTACCCAAAACATCTTTTGCTTGCACTAGACAAATTTCAACTTCAGCTATGTGCTAGTGTAGTGTTTTCCCACACAATGGGTCTGGGTCCATTTGTGGGCCACAGACCCAGTTTAATATCTCTTGTTTTTTTTTACGTTTCTTAAAAATATATTAAATGTAGCGTAAGTGATATTCTTTTTGTTAAAAATACGTTTTTCCTGATAATTCTGATAAATATTCTGATGAATAACCAACATCTGTCATGGAAAACCACCACCCGGCACAATTGTGTCACTTTGTCTATGTGAAAAGCTCAAAGCATAAAATAAGTCTTTTCATGCTGTTGTTTACTTAAGAAAACCCAGTGTTTGCGTGTACATGCAATGTGTGTGTACTTACTAGATTCTTTGAATGCTGGAAAGATTATTCCCTATCCCTCACCAGTGTGGGCCAGTGCAGAATGTCTTTTGTCTTGACTATGCAGGTTTCTGTGGCACGAGTCTAGAGTTAATCCACTTATTGGTCTATTTGTTATGGTCTATTATTTTGGTTGTGACTGTCATAATGTGACAGCAGCATAGCATAGTTTATTTTCATTCTTTTTAAGGTATTGATAGATTTGACTGATGATTTACGCTACTATTTTCTAAAAGATTAAATTAGGAGCTCTCGAAATTATGTAACGATGTTTTGGCAGATTGGGGAGTTGCTTTGTTTAGCTTGAGAGTGAGAGAGGGAGGAATCTTTGGGCAGATCGACAGGGGAGTCACACAAGACACGATGGAAGTTGGTTTTGAACAGGTGGTTCTCGTCAAGTCACGACTGCTTCCCGTAGTCCTTGAATGGGGAGTAGCTCTTTGGTCTTGTCGACATGGAGGGCAAGGACGCTCTCCTCCATTATGTCTGTCAGGTTCTCCACTAGGTGAGGTGGTAGTGTGTTTTTTCTTGAGCACATTAATATGCACAGCAAATGTTGGCAATCCAGACAATACGCTTTGAAGTGTGAAGTCTGCTTAAAGGCACTACTTACTTAAGGTCACATACCCTCCTTGGCAGGAACAATAAACAATGCAATAAACACAATACAGCTCAATTGAATTTGGTCTATTCTGACTGAGCTCTAAGCTTAGTGGGGAAACCTCCCACCGGGCACTAAATGTGGACTGCAATAATATTTGTTTCATACACTATGCCCTTTACAAATAGACTCACTGTCCTCCCATAAAAAACTATTGTTTCAATTCAATAACATCTGGGTATTGCTTCCTTTTCCCTCAGCACATCCAGTTTGTGGAGGACAAGCAGGACTTCAGTAGGTACCCATCTAAGGCTGGACGTCGCTCCCTGTCTCGCTCAATTTCTCAGTCATCCACAGACAGTTATGGCTCTGGTAAGAAAGTCTGCCATTTTCGCATCTTGTGTTGATCTAATTTGTGGTTTCATTTCTAGGTACATTCAGGTATAATGCATGTATTACTGAATTTGTAGATAATGTGAAATGCATAACTAACAACTATTGAGGTGATCATCGGAAACTAAACAGGAATGCTGTACAAGTATAAAATAATAATATAATAATATATATAATAATTTCTTCTAGCCAAAAAAAAATAAAAAATCAGACCATTTTCAAATCCAGAATTTTCATATGCCCAGTATATTCCATAAGTCAAAGAGTCAGATGCTTTACTGACTTTTCACAGATAATTTGCAGGCTTTAGTCGTGGAGTAATTATGTTTTATTTAAAAAAATCTTCAGGAAATAATAAAAATGTGTCACTTCTAAAATAATTATAGATACTCACACATTGTGTCAATCATGTTTACACGCCGACTTCAAAACTTTCATCTGCCATTTAAAATGTAAAATTAAACAGGCAAAAGTAGGGTATCATCATGTCAACCGAAAACTGGATGTCCATTAGTCACTTGATTTAATGTCACAGGCCGTCCAACAAGTTATTTCAACACACTTTTAATTAACTGTATGTAATCTTATCTTACATAATACATCTATCATTTGACCAACCCCCTCCTACAGCGGCATCATACACTGACAGCTCTGACGATGAGACCACACCACGAGACAAAACTCAGGTCAACTCCAAGGGCTGTATTGACTTCTGCATCAAGAACATCAAACAGGCTGAATTCGGAAGACGTGAGATTGAAATAGCAGAGCAAGGTATGGTATACAACGAGGTCAAACATTTGATTACATTTACTATTCAATAGGGACACAGACACACACACACACGCACGCACACCTCCCCTCTCTCTCTCTCTCTCTGTCGCTCTAATTAATTAGTCTCATGTCGCACAGCTGCATGTAGTTTCTCCCAGCTGCCTATGCCAGAAAAAACAGTGTTGGGAACTTGGGATCCAGTCTAGCCCATTAAAAACAGAGTTTGCCTATGGATAATGTGACATGCACAATAAAATACTCAATTAGCCTATTAGAAATTACCGTATTTAGAATGGCTAAGTCTCTAAGTGTAATGTATTTGTATCTTATTATTGTATTTATTTATTATTGTATACAATCTTTGACAACCTCCCACTTTTATATTGTTTCCATTATCAGATATGTCAGCTCTGATTTCACTCAGAAAGAGAGCGCAAGGCGAGAAACCACTGGCTGGGGCCAAAATCGTGGGCTGCACTCACATCACTGCCCAGACTGCAGTAAGTTACAATGTAGAGTCTGGAACAGTCACATCACTGCCCAGACTGCAGTAAGTTACAATGTAGAGTCTGGAACAGTCACATCACTGCCCAGACTGCAGTAAGTTACAATGTAGAGTCTGGAACAGTCACATCACTGCCCAGACTGCAGTAAGTTACAATGTAGGGTCTGGAACAGGTGGGCTGCACTCACATCACTGCCCAGACTGCAGTAAGTTACAATGTAAGGTCTGGAACAGTGGTGGGCTGCACTCACATCACTGCCCAGACTGCAGTAAGTTACAATGTAGAGTCTGGAACAGTGAGCTGCACTCACATCACTGCCCAGACTGCAGTAAGTTACAATGTAGAGTCTGGAACAGTGGGCTGACTCACATCACTGCCCAGACTGCAGTAAGTTACAATGTAGGGTCTGGAACAGTCACATCACTGCCCAGACTGCAGTAAGTTACAATGTAGGGTCTGGAACAGTGGCGGGCTGCACTCACATCACTGCCCAGACTGCAGTAAGTTACAATGTAGGGTCTGGAACAGTGGCGGGAACAACCGCTAACAAACCTACTGTAGCTACGTCTTGTCGCTTAACACTGCTTTGAGAACCAATCCTGGTGCTGTGTAGTCTCTACTTAGTTTTCACATTTCCACGTTGTTTACCCAGTTCAAATATTTGAACAAAATATTAAGGATGAAAGACAAATAAAGATACTCTGAAATGTTTGCACAAACATACATCATACAAGTACAGTAGGGGTGTGTGTGTGTGCGCGTGTGTGTGTGCGCGTGTGTGTGTGCATGCGTGATTTTTATAAGCATCCAAATTTGTGCCTATCCCCTAGGGGTGACATCAATCCTTCACCACAAATTGGTTGTCCACAAAATAATGGTGAACAGTAAAACCTAACTCAGACATTTGTAAACAACGGCATCGCTCACTGGAAGAAAATGTGACATGTTTTTTTTGGGGGGGGGGTTGAAAAGCTGTTATTTTACTGCGGTTATTTTCTTAATGCACTTTTATGTGTTAAGGTGCTGATTGAGACTTTGGTTGCCCTGGGGGCTCAGTGCAGATGGACGGCCTGCAACATATACTCTACACAGAATGAGGTGGCTGCTGCCCTTTCTGAAATTGGTAAGTAACAATGCCTGACAGTAACAGAATGGTAAGCAACACTGTGTTGTGTGACTGACGGTGACTTTTGCTCTGGTAGCCATGAGGTCACACATTCCTTAAGCCCTAACCACACCAAAGGGTCAAGACGGTTTTCATGGTGTCCCAGCGGTGTGATTCAAGTGATGCAACGTTATGAAATTCAATGGCCCAAACCACACCAATTCAACTTTTTGATTCTTTGGTTTATATATAGATGAGGTGATCGGTGTACTTTTTTTTAGAGCTGTGATTTGTCTTGTGACTGTCTTGTACTGTGCCCATTAAAAAAAAGCCAAGGAGACATTGTGTGGAAATGTTTTTAATAAAGTCCCAGCAGATCACCCCCTGCAGAGACAACGAAACATTTGACCTTTTGTAAAGGAATAAAGCTACTAAAAGCCTTTTATCTGTGGTTGCTAGGTGCTGCTTGCATGTGTGCATTACCAAGTAATTATTTCATTGACTGACAGACACAGAGGCTCACAACATGAGGCTGACTTACTCATGGGAAAGGTTTTTCTGCTGGGCAAGGAAAGGACACTAGTTCATTCACTGGACTTTCCCTTGCAATTAGTTTTTGTCTGTGGATATCCATGTATACTATGTTTATGCTGTCAATAGGACTGTATATTACTGACTAGGACTGGATTACATACCCTTTTGGCTTCGTTGTCAATGTCACCAGTGTTTTGAATTGGATGCGCTTGTGTTTTAAGATATTATGCCCCTTGTGTTTCTAGGTGTGGCTGTTTTCGCTTGGAAGGGTGAATCCGAGGATGACTTTTGGTGGTGCATTGATCGCTGTGTCAGCGCAGATGGCTGGGAGCCTAACATGGTACCTACCTATACAAACTTAATATCCAAGTTATTTTGGATAACGGTATACAACGATATCCATCAGGAAACGGAATAGTGGGAGATGCTGTGGCTTACGATAAGATGGGATTTAAACCTAGTCAATCAATGTGCAACAGTATCCACTATACCTCTGTTGATTTACGTAAAACAAAATAAATGTTCTCTTGTTTCCTCCTTCCGTCTATGTTAGATCCTTGATGATGGAGGTGATTTGACCCACTGGGTGTATAAGAAATACCCAAACGTATTCAAGAAAATCAGGGGCATTGTAGAGGAGAGTGTCACTGGGGTTCACAGGTGATTTATTGTCTACTTGCACTTGCCTTTTACACACATAGACTGAAAGACTAGCTTACAGGAGGTGAAGAAAAAAAAGACTTCCACTTTATGCTACAATATCTTCTTCCTAGATTGTACCAGCTGTCTAAAGCTGGCAAATTGTGTGTGCCAGCCATGAATGTGAACGACTCTGTGACGAAGCAAAAGTTTGACAACCTGTACTGCTGCAGAGAGTCAATCCTGGATGGGTAAGTCAAGTGGCATCAATGCCGTCATGCTATGTCCATTACACTTTTAGGAGAGTGTGTAGCCAATGGCACATGCGTACATTACTTGCTGGCAATTGTAAACTCTCAAGACAGATTCAGAGCAGAGCGGAATCTGTTGGCAGCTCCTGTTAAAACGTGTGGAGTTGGAAAAGTAAACAAAGACATAAACATACTGTTATCCACATTCTGTTGGGCACTCAAGGTCCTAACCACCCTTAAATGAAACAAGAGCATCGGTTTTGATCACAATGTTTTAATCCTTACGTTTTTCTTTTTAAGATTTCTAAAATTATTAGGTCCAACAGGATGTTTTTACATTCTCGGAATAGCATCCTCAGAGTTCTAATCTAGTGTATTAGCCTACCATGGCATACTATTGTTTATTATCTCCCAAGCAGTAGTAGCCAATCTTACACTGTATTATCAGTTACTTACAGCCTTAGTAGGTAATTATCTTAGTTATTTAACCACATGTTAACCCTATAGTTCAGCTAATCTACAAGCTAAGCTCACACACCATAGGAACAGGGACACTAGGGTTATGCGGGTGGTAACCTATGTATCATTGTTTTATTTAATCCATTGCACTTTAGGAGATGAGACATTTGGACCTCACTGATAAAAAAAGATCTTCTAGTCTAGGCAAAGGTTTTTTCACTGTCATCCGGGATCCCTTAAAGGACCACTTCACCACTTTTCAACCTATCTTCATATAATTGGTGATGATGCGCATGGAGGACAGTTTCTGAACTGGCAACAGCCCTCCTATGAGACACAGACTGAATAGAAAAAAATGGTGCTGTTTTATCATGAACATTAGTGAGGACCAATTATATGAAGAGGTGAAGTGGTCCTTTAAAGTTGGAAGCTGGTACACACCAACAAAACATAATGGAGTGACTGGAATCATAACACATATTGGGTTTATTGTTTCTGTTGCTAAGGATTGGAACGATGCCTCTACGGTTGTTGTTGTTCTTGACCTTCTGTCTCTCATTCCTGTAGTTTGAAAAGAACCACCGATGTCATGTTTGGAGGAAAACAGGTGGTTTGTTGTGGATATGGAGAGGTAAGAGTACTTTCTCACAGTTGGACTTACACTCTGCACAATGTTGTCTAAAACCTATGACTTGTGCCACTACTGTAAATAATATTGTACTGTCAACAGAAAAGAGAATATATTATTAATTAAACCAAGGTGACAGTAGCATTACGAACCATATCCCTAAAAATCCACGTCCCTTGTTTAACTTGACTAACCTGGTCCTATACTGCCAGTGGTTGATGGTAGATTGGTTTGCACAGTTACAGTGGACCGTAGACTCCTACAGGTCTGCAAAACAATGATACAGTATGGCTTCATCAGTTTATATTACTGCTGAGTCTACATGACTGATGATGACATCAACAACATGGCATTCAGATTCAGTGCACTTATCTTAATGCTTTGAAGGATTCACACTGAGACTATTTCTCTCATGTGTGTTATCTCTAGATGAGGGCGGTCTGACCCTGTTTGTTGGCCGTTGTGCGCTGTCTGTCATTGCAGGTCGGGAAAGGTTGCTCTGCTGCTCTGAAAGCTCTGGGAGCCATTGTCTACGTAACGGAGATTGACCCCATCTGTGCCCTGCAAGCCTGGTGAGCTGATATATATACAATGAATAACGGTAATTTCAGAGGGGCAGCGATTAACGCGCTTAGTAATAGAGCTACGTTCTTATTTTATTTGTTTTCTTACGTGTGGCGAAGTCGAGTGGGCGACAACACAAGCGTATTTATGCGAGGAGCGTGGTCTCGTGAAATTGTCGCACGTGCTCGTTTCGTGCACACGCCCGCCGCGACTGACCAGACCTGAATTCAGATTTTTTATTTTTTACGCTTGCGTTGGTGCGCCCCTCATGAGCGGACCTGGAGCAGCAGACCTGTCGTTGATCCAGGCGACAACGCCTGCATTAATCGCTGCCTGTTTTGAAAGGACCTTAAAGGTCGCGTTCAGACTTGGATGTTTAGAGCGGTCGCGATTACATTAAAAGTCGACGCAAAGACGAGAATTAGCGCCAGCGCCGTGAACGCACGCGGCGCGAACACAAACTGGACGAGCCGTGGCGAATATTTAAATTCAAGTCTGAATGCAGCTTTAGACTGTGATACAGTGTTGTTCTTGGCAGCAAATTTTGATTTTAGTTTTAGTCATAGTCTTTTGAATAGGTTTCATTTTGTTTTTGTCACATTTTAGTCACCTGGAATGTTTTAGTGTTAGTCTAGTTTTAGTCGACTAAATGTCATAAGGTTTTAGTCGACTAAATCTACAGTTGATTTAGTCGACTAAAATGCATTTCGTCGGGCCTTGATGCCGTCATAATGACAGATTTTACACTTGCTGAAAATAGCTGATCTACAAGCTCACAACGCGTCGCAGCGCGACGCGTTGTGAGCTTGTAGATCGGCTATGTAGATCGACTAAAATGTGACAAAAACAAAATGAAACAAAGTGTAAAATCACTTGTCTTTTATTTATAGTGGATGACTTGTCCACTAGTCCTTTTCCTAACATTTTAATCTAGTTTTTATTTGTTGACGAAATTGTGAACATATTTAGTCTCGTCTCAGCCATCGTAGCTTAGTTTTCATTTAGTTTCCATTTAGTTTTTTCGGCCAGTGAAAAAGGGTAGTCGACGAAGTTTTAGTCGACGAGAACAACACTGCTGTGATGATACATACTGTATCAGTGTCTCTCCATATGTTGACATGCACAGTTATTCATTCAGATGCATTCCAAGAGATGCACTGTTCCAAGGGAACTCATCCAGCTATAAAGCAAATATGCTTGTGCTTTTCTCTTGTTCTGTGTGAGCAGTATGGACGGTTTCCGGGTGCTCAAGCTCAATGAAATTATCCGCCAAGTAGACGTGATCATCACATGTACTGGTAAATATGTTTTCAATACAAGACATAATATGCAGTTAATTTATTTGTACTCAACAACAGTGACCAGTCAGCAAACAGCAGATCTACAGAAACGTGTTGTGAGCTTGTAGATCTGCTAGTTTCACCAGTTTTCACACACTCAAGCACAAATCCAGCTTTACTGTGTATGCAACCACTCGTTCACATTTGGGTTGACATTCATAACTGCTTTCATTCTGTCTGCTTTGCTAAATCAATAATAAAGCTACAAGTATTGTTTTTCTTTCATTAATATGAGGTATGTTGTGGTGTAGGCAATAAAAATGTTGTGACCAGAGACCAGCTGGATAGGATGAAGAATGGGACCATTGTGTGCAACATGGGCCACTCTAATACTGAGATTGATGTGGTGAGCGACAGTTGTATTCTGGACTATATGACATTCAGAATGCAAAAGTTATGAAGAAATGTGTATCTAAAGCATTCATTCAAATTATCTTTTGAAGTTGAATCAAGCTGAGCTTTTATTTTGAATTGGCTTTGCAGATAAGTGTACAGTACTTTTAACATTAATAATCCAGAGATTCATAATTCAGAAATGGAATGTGCATGTGCAGGCAGCTAACAGCAATTAAAACACCACTAGACAAACGTTATGGTCTCGATCTCACAAATAGTATTTTACAGTTGCCTCTTGATGACTGATATTGTTTCTCTAGGCAAGCCTTCGGACCCCTGAATTAACCTGGGAGAGAGTGCGTTCTCAGGTGGATCATGTTATCTGGCCTGATGGCAAGCGAGTCATCCTACTTGCTGAGGTGAAACTCCTGCTTTGCCTCTCTGTTGTGTCAAAACTAGAGATGATGATACATTATATATATATATATAAAATCCTATCCTATGACCTCATGGCAACTTTTGCTCAATGTATTTAGGGTCGTCTACTGAACCTCAGCTGCTCCACTGTCCCCACCTTTGTCCTGTCCATCACAGCCACCACTCAGGTAACACTTTATATAAACTCTACCTACTGCCTACTGCCACAGTAAGCAGTACAGTAACAAATATCCATAGAATCTCAACCCGCCTCATTTGCTGTAATAACTAGTAGAAATGTATACTTCATTTTTGGCCTTAGAGGACTCATATTTGGGGCGCCCGCTGGCCAAGTGGCCCAGGCGCATGCCACATATAGGCCTTGGCCTGCCTGACTGCGAGTCCCGCTCATGACGACCTTTGCTGCATGTCTCTCCCCTTCTCTCTCTCTCCCTCTTTCCTGTCTATCTTCACTTGAAACTATCAATAAAAGGCAAAAAGACAAAAAGAAATCTTAAAAAAATATTTGGTGATTGAAGTGGTCATTCAACAAAGAGTAAATAGGCCACTACATGGTGTGCCTGGTGCCCAATTACTTCACTGGAAATATGCTCCTGGTGAAATGTGAGGACTCGAGTTCGAGTGTGACTCCTTTCATGTCTCCCATGTCTCTCTCTCTGCCCTCGGTTTCCTATCTCTACATTCAACTAAATAAATTAAGCCACCACGGTAGCTTGAGCTGAGCTTAATTGCCTTTGAATGCTTTTGTTACAAAATCATTTTGAGGGTATAACGTAATAATGCAAAAGAATATCGGTGACACTGTTGCACTGTATGTTTGCAGGCACTTGCCCTCATTGAGTTGTACAATGCCCCAGACGGACGCTACAAACAGGATGTTTACCTGCTGCCTAAGAAGATGGGTGAGGATCAAAGAACTACCTTCAGTTGGAAATGTTATCTTCAAACCAAGTTATCCTTGATATTTGACTACTATTACATACTGTGATATCTTACAAATTTCCTCTAACATTGAACCAAAACCAACTAATTCCCTCTAGTGTATGTACCGGTATATATAAAGTAAATTATAAATAATCCAAGCAGGCTCTGATGGTTGTGTTCAAATAACGCCAAGTGACCGTATGGGTTAAGCACTTATAATATGATAACCTTGCATAATCAATCATGTTGTCGTGTATTGCAGACGAGTATGTTGCCAGCTTGCATCTGGCTACTTTCGACGCCCACCTCACAGAGCTCTCTGAAGAACAAGCCAAGTACTTGGGTCTGAACAAGAATGGCCCTTTTAAACCCAACTACTACAGGTACTGTACCAGTGTTGTTTTTGGCAGCAAGTTTTAGTCATAGTTTCTTGAATAGCTTTCATTTAGTTTTAGTCACCTTTTGTCACCTGGAATGTTTTTGTGTTAGTCTAGTTTTAGTCAACTAAATGCCATAAACTTTTAGTCGACTAAATCTACAGCTGATTTAGTCGACTAAAATGCATTTTGATGGACCTTGATGCCGTCGTAATGACTGTTTTTACACTTGCTACACTTACACTTGAAAATAGTCAATCTACAAGCTCACAGCGTGTGGCAGAGCGACGCGTTGTGAGCTTGTAGATCGACTATTTTCAGCATGCAAACCAAGTGTAAAATGACTTATACTGGACCTCTCGTCCACTACTCCCTTCCTAACATTTTAGTCTAGTTTTTATTTAGTCTTAGTTTTAGTCATCATAGCTCAGTTTTCATTTAGTTTCCATTTGTTTTCATCAGTGAAAAAAGGTAGTCGACGAAAAAAAATTGTCTTAGTTTTAGTCAACCAGAACAACACTGTACTGTACTAATAGTCTCCCCTTTGACTTGCATTGCACGGTGAAACGGGGCTCAAAGTCTCACATTCTTAGCAAAGTAAAATCTCACCAGTATTTGGAGTTCACACCATGGTAAGGTAACGACACAGCCCACACCGATTGCAAGCTTTGAATTAACTAGGCTGATGCCCATTGTGGGTGGATGAGGCCTGTCGGAACGCATGCTATGCAATGTACCATTGTCTGCACACTTGGTGCAGTACCACAGCACTTCGAGGCCAGTCTATGACATCAGT
Organism: Benthosema glaciale; assembly: GCA_900323375.1. Lineage (NCBI taxonomy): Eukaryota > Metazoa > Chordata > Actinopteri > Myctophiformes > Myctophidae > Benthosema > Benthosema glaciale. The sequence continues at coordinate 19,721 of OOFJ01143741.1, forward strand.
GTTATGATGTAGTAAGATCTCCATATGGGCATTAAATGGGACACAGACACAGACAGGCAGATACAGGCATTTCCCACTCACCTTCGTCCTCCAGAATACACACGGCAAGTATGAAGTCAATCGGACGTGCTGTCCTGGAGTTGTAAGACGGACACACACGGACACACACCCACACGCACGCACGCACACACACACACACACACACACACACACATGGCTATACAAGCTTAACAGACATACGCGAAGCTGTTCTCACTGTAACACACATCTTTCCAGAGCATGCATAGATGGAATAATAAATGAGAATAATAAATTCTGCGTTTTAATATTTTACACTTCCACAAATCCCACAAACCTCTGATCAGTCATGTTGCCATCTCAACTTTA
>OOFJ01143743.1:0-12302 GCA_900323375.1 Benthosema glaciale
TGCCTACCTGGCTGGCGGTCCCCCAGCGAGGCTCCACTGACATCAGCTGTAGAGTAGCTGTTTTTATTAGATGTAGAGTTGCTGGCCAATATTGACGACATCAGGGATCTTCATATATGGGCATTCATAATTTCCTATACAGTATATGGGCTTGATATCGATAACATCAGGGATCTCCTTCCCTGATGATTGATGTCACATGGTGTCACAAGGCCATATATGGTCATGCCAAACATGGTCAATATGTTGACATAAACCACTTTCAACCTAGCATACCTATTTTGGGCCTATTATTTATCTTTTGAAAATAGCGAAGATAGGACATGCAATTTTGGGTGACACTGTCACACGACAAAGTAGTTAAACAGGGCATTCATTTATGGAAGGAAAAAACGAAGCATAAAAATATCCTGAAATATGGAGAATGGCGCACAAGGTTTCTTCCGCCTGACAGCGACAATGAGCATGTGTAGTGTCTTGACATGACAGGCATTTTGTGTGAATCTTCAATTGAATGAGCTTGACGGCTTGAGGCAAATGCACTATTGAACTAGACAGGTCTAGAGTTGAAGAGCTGTGTGTGCACTAAATGAACACCTGTTGTTACTGCAGGCTGGAACGTCTCTGGGCTTCCTGCCACAGCAGGCGGGGTACCTCCTTGTGTTGTTCTGGCGGCACGCACGCACGCACACACGCACACACACACACACACACACACACACACACACACACACACACACACACAGCACGACAGCATGTCTATGTACTGTACAGTATGTACCATACGTTTTTTGCACAGACAGTATGTGTTGCAGTGTTTGTGTGTGTGAAACGGAAATGTCTCAGCATTGTGCATGTCTACATGTGCGTATATTTGTGCACTTATGTACAGTATGTACCTTTGTATGCACGTGTGCGTGCAGTGCACTGTATGTGTACATGCCTGTGAGAACAACACAATTGATTACACACTCATGGGGTATGACGCAGGGTGTCCCTGGAGACTCCCCTTTGACACAATCCCTCACAACCACAAAGTCACACGCCGTTACGTGCACTAACGTGCACTGGAGTCTCCTCTCAGCTTCCGTCTTTGCTCACTTTTCGAAAGTGAAATTCACATCTGCACTTAACCGCTGTTTCACAAATACTTAGTGTCCGCGCGTCAACACTTTCTTCAGTTGATAATACGAGTGACACTCTTCGCACTTTGTCAACGAAGCATAAGTCAGGCTCAAAGCAGATTCATCATATTTCTATAAAGAAATTCATATTTGTAACAGTTACATGCACAGTAAAATATGTAACGTACTGTATATTGGATATATTCATGACACATCATTTGCCCAACACGTTACGAATCAAAGATATATATTTTTTTAAAGATTAGATTTTGGCATTTTGCCTTTATTGATAGTTCTTAGTGAAGACTGACAGGAAAGAGGAAGAGAGAGAAGGGGAGAGACATGCCACAAAGGTTGTCATGATCAGAACTCGCGACCTTGATCAAAAGTCAAGGTTTTCGGCAGTATTTCCTCTTCTGTCAACAAAGTGCTCTCAAGACTCTTGCTGGAGCCCTCATTCAATGCCATGATGTTGACACTGATGCTTACACCTGTAGGTTCTCAACATCTCAATGTCACAAAAAACTAGCTTCAGACCTCCGAAAACAAACTGATTCGACAACCTCTTGGCCTCAAGCCCATAACCCACCTAATTCCATCACACTTTGATAGTCTGGGATGGCAGTCTGGGAAGACAGCGGATTAGTCAAATACCTGACTAACTACTTCTCCAAAGTGAGTCACACCCACATTCACAATACTAGAGGGAGCTACAATGATCTGGTACTACCAAAATAATATAGAACATGCATGGGCAACTGGCGGCCCGGGGGCCACATGCGGCCCACATGTTCACTTCATCCGGCCCTCAGGTTAATAGCTGATAGCTGACAAAAATAGCTGATCTACAAGCTCAAAACACGTCGCACTGCGACATGTTTTGAGCTTGTAGATTGGCTATTTTTGCTACGACAGTAATATACAATGGCCCTCTGGAGTGATTGTGGAAATATAGTGGCCCTCTCCATCGTCAAAGTTGCCCACCCCTGATATAGAATAAACATGGGAAAAGTCTCATACTGCTCTGCAACAAAATGTTGAATGACCTGAAACTATTGTGAGCCTGAAAAATCAGGACACCGGTCCACAAGGGAAGGGGAGACCCTCAGCTCCATGCACACGCTGGGCTTCAGGATATGCTGATGACATGTATTATTGTGTTATTGTTTTATGCCATGTTGATGAATTGAATACATAGGACCACAATGGACCCCAGGACTTTTATTGTTTTATACTTTTAGCCTTAATGTTTGACCGTACCAGATGCCTTTTACATTTCCGACTAAGAAAAGTATTCAATCAATCAAAAAATGTTCGCCTATTATGACGCTACTGTAGGGTTCACGTTGTTAATAATCGAGAAAGCCTCACAGTCCAAGTGAAGTTGAACATGGTTTTCATTTTCAGGACATACTTGGAGGAGGAGCTTGTGCGTGCGCGCGAGCGGCCCAAGCTGAGGAAGGACCTGTATGAGAAGATGGTGGAGGTGGACAGCGAGGCTCCTACTGCCCAGGAGCACATGCAGAGGGCCGTCACCAAACCCCGCTACATGCAGTGGAGGGAGACCCTCAGCTCCACGCACACGCTGGGCTTCAGGATAGAAGGCATCAAGGTAGACATTGTGGAGAAAGAGCACTGGAGCATTGATTTCCCAAGTTTGGGTCAGGAACCCAATTTTTAATGGATGAAAGTAGCTGATCCACAAGCTCTTTTTATTTTTGAACATTTGGGAAACGTTTTCCCTAATGACATGCACAAAAAAGGGATGCTATGTTTTTAAAGTGAGTCACATTTTGCGGCAAAATCGTAATATATAAACGTGTTATAAACCTTATCTCCTATCTGCCATAGTCATAAATATACGTTTTACAGCAGGCCTCTTGCGGAAGTCACCTATGGCCTGAAACGGCATCCATCTTGAAACGAACGAGAGAAAATCCGATCTCCATAGAGTCCCATAATGGCCGCGATCTTCAGCGGAGTATATCTCGGAATTAATCCTCAGATGTTGTGAAATGAGATGAAGTGTGATCTTAGGATGCCAATGATCACACTTCCCTCCGGTTAGCATATTATTGTGTTGCATGCTAGTTTGGGAGCCATGGATGGGATGCAGCTCTTACTTCCGGCTTAAGATGGCGTGGAAAGGGCTACTGAGGTGCCTGAAAACATGCCGGCAGGAAATGTGTTCATATTTTGAGATGGGAGTTCCGCAGCCAAATACATATAATTTTGGGGGTCCTTGAAAAAGCTTGAACACCACTGACATAGAAACATCCATTTTTCAAAAAACTTGTAGAATCGGCCTCAGGTCATCGGCCCCAGGTCTTAATGGGTTAAAATATTGTGTGCGCATGCACATTTATTGCATGCATCCCATACATGTATTAAATCTCATCTCTCTCCCCCCAGATGTGTGATGGTACCTGTCGAACAGACTTTAAAAAGACCAGGTCGAAGGAGGACGTCGCCAAAGTGTTCACAGATTTTGTTGGAGGGAATATAAACATTATAGTAGGTGACAGACAATCAAGCCATAGTACACATCTCACATGCTTGGTGACAGACAACACACACACACGCACACGCACGCACGCGCACGCACGCACGCACGCACGCACGCACTTAACACAACGGTGCAACATGTGTCACAATCTACAAACACTCCTGTTCCTTTGGCTCTCACTCACATCCGTATACATGTGCATGGCGCTAGACAAACACTTGCACTGTGCCAACATTATTAAATCCTTCTCCCATTATGTAAACATCTGACTGTGTTTTTACGAAAAGTCGAATGAGTGTTACAGTGTTTGAATTGTGTGTGCACTGCAAACTATTATATACAGAACTTTGACGCACGTCAGTCAGTTCAAAGTAAACATTCCTCTGTTTAATGATGGGAGGTGCCCCAAAACAAATGCAGCTACACACAATTGTATCTTTTCTGCATAGGTGGATCCGTACAGTATCATATGGTTGCATAACTTGGTGTGATAGGTCAGTGGGTGTGGGTAATCCCCAGATGACAATGAAGTGACAATTTTTAAGACCTTTTTAATACCTCAAAAAGAAAGAAAAGAAAAACCGATTACCGCATCAAAAGTAATCAACAAACTATACTATAAAAAACTGGTCAAACATTAGTAAAATTGTCAAATAGCCTATCTGCTATTGGATCTGCTATTTTCACAATATTTATCCGTGGAACCGAAAATGTAATTCCTCAACTCCTACGTTCCAAGTACTTATCAGGGTCGGGGTCTCCAGTTCGAATATGATTATTTTGGGGGGGTCGCAGCCTGAAAAGGTTTAGAACCCCAGTATAGGTAACGGTTTAGGAGAATTGTGTAGTCAATATTGGAGAGATATCTTGCTCCATTGATTGGGAAATGCTAAAAAGTTCAACACAATGTTGACTTGCACGGTGTAACAGGTCTAAAAGTCACTCTTTAAGCACAAACAATGCAGAATCTGCTGATATATAACATCATACAATTTAGTTTTTTGTGGAGAAGATCCGGATTTTCAAACTTGAATGCAAATTGACCATTTCTTTCAAAAATAAGATAAGCTTAAAACAAGCTGTACTGTTTTATGATGTTATACTGTATATTGGCAGAAATTGCAGATTGTTCTTTGTTTGCATTTGTTTATGTAGTAAAAGAGTGACTGAGAGCTGTTTCTCTGACTGTGCAATTTGTGTGGAGAGACAATATTTGGAGTTACATCATGGCAAAGTAACTAACATCTACCAAAGCGTTATTGAGCCTTAAATCCTATATACTTTGTTGTACATCAAATAGTGAATGTTCACCTATTTGTTGTCGAATGGTCACCTATTGTATTATGACATGCCCAGAAAAGGGATGATAGGCTTCATGTGTTTAAACATCTTTACTTTGTCACACAGGACTCCTACCTGAGTAAACTGGCTGAGATCCAACGGGCCCTACAGATGTCAGAGTTCTTCAAGAGACATGAGGTAAGCAAACAAATGTACCCTACATTTCTTCACTCTCTGAGTTGCAGACTGTAGCAAGGTTGATGCTACCAGCCACCTCTGTGGCTTGGATCATCTAGTCGGGTACATGGTCCAGATGCATTTATTGTAGAGAGTGGCAAGATGGTACACTCCAGAGCAAATGTGTAATTTGCTGTCATGACAGAGGCTCTCATGAGATGACTGAACAGGTGTGCAGAGTGCAGCCACACCCAGCTCAGAGCCCAATTAGTTTGGACTCAGACTGCCTAAATCAGCAATCACCTTCCTGATCAATCATTTAGCTAGAGACCCCCTGGAACGCCCTCAAGGATCCCTGGGGCACCACCCCATGTGGTGACGAGTATCACCACTATAGAATATAGATTGCTGCCTGCCTATACTGAATCATGGTCACAGTCGTTGGTGCCTGTCAGTTCAGTAGGCTAGAACAAAGGTCCCTTTAGGCATTTGGCCCTTCCTACCCGAAAAGCAGAAGTCATTACAGAATTTGTTATGAATGCAGAATGAGATATTAATATTGCAGGCAGGTCGCGGACACATTTTTATGGGTCCCTTGATTTTGGTTTCCTACATTTTGTTATTAATTATTATTATTTCAAAACATAAAAAATAAATCTGAAAAAGATGAATTATATAAACAAAATTAGATTTTATTTTCATGAAGTAAAAGAAAAATCCAATAAATTCCATTAGAAAACCAATGTTTAAGAAGTCGTGAAAATAGCCGATCTACAAGCTCACAACGTGGCACATAGTGGCATGTTGTGAGTTTTCACTAGTTTGGGTCCCAGGTAAACATCTAATTTCTCTTTTGGGTCACAAGCTAAAAGGTTTGGGAACCACTGGGCTAGAGCATCTTCCAGTTAGTCACTGTTTTGTCACCTTAGCAACGGTGATGATGTGACCTGCACAGGTCCTTTAAAACCAGAGGAAGATGAAGCTGCTCACTTTCCACTGCATCTCTGCTGTGTTGATGTGAATGTGGGCGTGTGCTCCCCGCAGCTCCCCATAGACACGCATCTGTCAGGCCCAGGGCTGGCCCCCTAGTGGCCATAATCAGGGGTCCATTTATGTAAAGTGTACAAATTGTACGGAACATTGAAAAAGTACTGTAAAAAGTACAGTAGTCTGCTAAAAGGTTGATGCTGTTAAGTCTGTCCTGATGAAGCGACCAAAATATGGACCTAATAAATATTGTTTGGATTTAAAGGGGCATTCCACCCATTTTCAACATTTTACTATGTCAATAATCAACAAACGCTACTTTTAACACATGTATTAGTGAGTGTGAGAAACCTTATCATATTAATTTATTGTATCAGTTCTATTCTTTATCTCTCTTCAAAATGACTTTTTATGCCTTCTGTAAAGCACTTTGAAATGCCTTTGTGTGTGAAATGTGGCATACAAATAAACTCTTACTTACTCGTACTTTTTGTTTCTAATATAATGAATTGTTCACTCCCCAGGTCATTGGCAGCTCCCTGCTCTTCATACATGATCACACCGGCCGTGCTCAGGTCTGGCTCATTGACTTTGGCAAGACCACGGCACTGCCCGACGGCCAAGTGTTAAACCACGGCATCGCTTGGCAAGAGGGCAACCGGGAGGACGGCTACCTCTGGGGGCTGGAGAACCTCAGCAACACACTTGGAAGCGTCAGCGCCGGCGCAGAGACTGTGGAAGGAACATGCAACCAGCAGAACCAGTGTGACGGGAGACAGACTGTCATTGTCACAGACATGACAAATGTCAAACTATGATGAAGTACACTGAAAGTATGAACGAACGACGTCGCCCACCCAAGTCTAATGCCTGATTGATACTTAGGTGCGTGCCACGTCCAGCACCACCGATAACTGATCTACAAGGCCCACAATGTGGGACACCACCGCACAACTAACTAAAAGAAGCAGAAAGAACAAGAAACGGCATTTCAGGCATATCTTAATGTTCGTATTGTGACAAGATAGGTAGGCAGACAACACAGTACTGTTGGGAGGAATTTGATTTGAATGTTGAAAAGTCATAAACATTACAGTGAAGAGATTCATGAGTGGATGTCGTGATTTTTGTTAAAATGATTTTTAACATTTTTCATACAAATATATATACGGTAGCCTACATATAATTCTACATAGTGGGTGCGCAATATGACTGGGGAATGGGGATGTAATCTAAACGGGTTGAAATTTCATCTTGACTTTAAAGTATACAGTAGAATAGATGCCATTCTGCATTCAACATGAGTCATAAGTCTGCTAAATCATCAACAAGTAGGCTGTATCACTGTTTTATTGTCACCACTGCTAATGAACCTCAATATATTTCAATATATTTTGATGTATATTACAATCACTGTCATTACATTTTTTCACTCAAAATGACATACTATGCAATTAGAAAGGGGCGCTCTGCGGAGCACATCTCTACACCAGGCTGGATGACCTACCTAGGGCTGTGTAAGTCGTGGGTTGTCAGTTCACAGGACTTGAAGAAGTTGTGGAGGGAAATGGCTTTTCTACGACATACAATTAAACTTTTCCGGTCCCCCTATGGGCAAAGTGAAAGCACATTTAGCAGTGACTCTAGAAGCCCCTCAATATGCGATTCAAAGTTGGGGTTGAATTGATTTGAATGTTGTGTTCATGATATATGCATTTCTTTGTAAGAAATGTTTGGAAGCCATTTAGAGGTAAACATCATGGAATATCAAAAAGCTGTTTGCTAACTGTCACATGACTCCCGAGATCAAGTGCACCTAATTTGGCGAAAGAAAGTTTGAGTGTCTTCCTTGACCAGACACAAGACACAAATCTCGCGAGATTCTCTCTGGACTCTCACATGCACAAACATAATCTCCACCCCTGGCATTTTCAGCCAGGCGGAGATACATTTAGTTATCATCTTTCCTATCAAAGGTCATTGAACATGCTGCACTGTGTAGTAGGCCTGGGCCCTCTCGTGGGCTGTGAGGATATTGCAAGTGGCCCCCCAAATTATTGCAAAACATTCATATTTTATTGATAACATATATATAAAACAACAGATTTAAAAAACAAGGTCATGGTATTTTTCTTTAAAACTTGAGAGTGAGAGTGTGATACAGATGAATAGGAACTTAATGTATACTACATTAGTTCCACTGATCCAAGTCCGAATAGAAACGATTGATTGATCATGGCACAGCCATGGCCCACCCAACTTACCAACTGACGTGATAAGTGGTTAGAAGGGTGGACCGCAACTGCTTTCAAGTGCTTTCAAGTTCTTTCAAGTGGGCCCTGATCCAGAAAATGTTGGGAAGATGAGATATATACTTTATTAATCCCCGGAGGGACCGAGGAGTGATGAAATAAACAATCTACCACACCACGGCCTGGGCTGGCCTAACGGTCCAGGCACCTAGGCTGGTGGTAATACTTTGCTGTGTGATGTTTGTTTGTTTCCTCCCATAAAGTGACCCATAAACCCTATATACTGTCAAAATATTAAAATATTAAGCATGTGCAGTACAATACTGTGGTTTCACTGGTTTGCAAAAAAAAAGTATGGATCTGGTGGTGACCTTGATAGACTGACTGATCAGGGTATTGATATGGTTATAATTGTTATATATCAATAACAAATAGAAGGGCTGTTGTAATTTGGGGCCACCCCTTGACCTTTGTGCCCCTGGGCCTTGGCACAAGCCCAACATGGCATGTCATTAAATGTCTGATTCATTTAATATGAAGGACCCCAATGGAAACAAGCCATATGCTTCCTTGGGTTATAAATCCTCTTAGCTGCTGACAATGTAACGAATTGTACTTTCCTGTGCTTTTCTCTGCAAACTTTAAAAAAGTATTCAATCAATCAAACAATGCCAGTAAGTAACTGCTCAAAACACAGTGAAGATCAATTATGTTCTTTTATTTTGGGCAAAATTTGGGTAAATGAAAAGATGACATTGCATAGTTTTGCTCAATCAAGTAGAGCCACAACAAATATAATGACAAAAGTGATTCCAATTCAATGTGAAAATTAAATAAGATAATTTAAATGTACCAGAGAACATCCTAGAGACCTAGACTGTACCTATAGTGACCAAGATGTGGTTGACTGCTGTTTAAGGTCTATGAAATGTTTTGAAAACAATGTTTCAAATGCCTTTCAAATTTCTTCAAATTACTTCTTATAGAGTACAGACAACTAGGTTCACCATCCACTTCCAAAAGTTGTACTAAATTTAGTATGAAGTGGACTGCTATGCTAAAATAACCAATAGGTAATACTTACCTGTAAAAAACAACAACACATACAAGCCTTCAAAACCCTAATGAAAAATCTATAATATGTTCTGTCAAACATAAAAAACTAAGAGAAACATTTAGATTAAAATAAGCACTCCCTCCAAAACAAATCACCACCACCTTCAAAGTGGTCAAATTACAATACGTTCAAAACATTAATACTGACTAAAAGTTCTCACCGTTTAATCTTTGATTATAAATTGAGATGCCTACAACATCCTGTGTAGTATGTCAAACATTACTCGCTCCCCCTGTTGAGTAAGAATCGGTACTGCAGGCAGCAGTAACCAATGGCAGTGATCAACTACAAACTGACCCTTAATAAAAACATACACACACATACTGTATACATATACTAAAGAGATAACATAAAATGGCTACAATTTTGTATCAGGTTAGTCAAATATAAATATGCTTACAGAGAAAGGAACACTTGCTTACAAGCTTTCAGGATCATACTGCTAGGGCTCTATTTTCGTCCATGCTAAACACCTTATCCCTAAACTACTTTTGAATACATTTTTGAATAGTTAAAATAGCCAATCTACAAGCTCACAACATATTGATGTAGATTGGCTATTAAAAAATGTTTTTCAAAATAGTAAAAAAAGGCAAAGTAGTTTAGGGATAAGGGGTTTAGTGCGTGACGAAAATGGAGCCCATGAGCTGACTTCCTCTCACCTACAGTCCAAAGAGAATATATTAGTAATTGCAAACATGGGACATTTGTAAAAGGAAAGTAAAAAAAAAAAGAAAGAAAGAAAACACACAATTCTGTAAACCTAATCAAATACAATAACAGTTTTCAGAAAAAACGGCATCAGTAGCTTAAACACGAATTAAATCACATGAATGAGAGCCATTTAAGCGTTGCCAACAAAGCGTAAACCAGCATGGTCATGGGTGAGCGGTCATACCACTACACCTAATACTATAAGCTCCAAAAATACTCTCACTAAAAAACACATTTATCCAGTTGTGACTCAGTATGTGTTGATAATGTACACTCAAGAGTTAAGGGAAACCTTGCAGATTTTGAACTCAAATTGTTCTTATGTGAGGAAATCAAAATCGATTCGCGAAAGCATGACATCATCCAACAAGTCATTTCATGGTATCGAGCATACGGAATTCATTCTGTATGCCCGATGATGAAAAAACCCAGCAATGATTTCCTTTAACACTGACGATGTTGCTGTGTAGTAGTAGCTACTACTAGCTAGTGAATGACGTGATTCACATGACACATTCTTTATTTAAGGACCTTACTGCATGTCAATATGGATCATTCACTGCACTTTATACAACAGAACTACGTCATTATTATGGAACGGCAAAGGAAAACAGGCATTCGTCCTGGCTCAAGTGTTGGTGGAAGGATATCATTCACATTCCTATACGCTACACTGGAAGAAAAGGCTAGGAACGGAGTCAGGCTGGTCTTCATGACAGCCATGTCCAGTCATATGGACCCTCAGGAAAGTGATGGAAAAAGTATATATACCTGGAGGTGTACTTTGATTCATTATTTCAGTGTTCTGCTACCAGTGTTCTGGAAGCCCAGGGTGTGGGCCTCCGCTCCAGTGTCAATCACAGTGATGTGTGGTGTGTGTGTGTGTGTGTGTGTGTGTGTGTGTGTGTGTGTGTGTGTGTGTGTGTGTGTGTGTGTGTGTGTGTGTATACTTGTATTGATTACTATAGTTGTGAGTATGGGTGGGCAAAATAATTCAATTAATTAATAAATCACTAATATCGTAAAGTTCATTCATTCATTCATTCATTCATTCATTCAGTCAGTCAAAATCTGACTGACGTTATCTAGCTGCATTGAAGTGTATGATTCAACTTTTCATGCTTTATATTGTCTATTTATTATTGTTTTAAAATGTTGTAGTATAAAAAAGCTAAGTAACTTCATATCGTAACTTTACATTTAATATCGAATCGCAACAATCGTTGAACACAGAATCACAGTATATTTAAGAATTGCAATATAAATCTAATCGGCACCTGGCCGTGACCCTAGGTATCCAGATTGGTGATCGTATGGAATTGGGAGGTAAGTGAATCGTCCCACACGTACTTGTGAGGGCCAAATGTATATTCATTTGAGAAATAGACATCGTTAGGACCATTTTCTGGGTCTCAGAAAAGAAATGGTGGTTTTATGGCGTCCCATTGTCTGAAAATAGCAGATCTAACTCACAACGGTTACGGTTACAAATGGCAACAAACAAAACAATGTTTTTATGGCATTCCTAATGTCCTATTCCTAAAATCTAAAATGTTGACGTCCTTGCAATTGTATACTAATTACAAACGTGTGTGTGTGTGTGTGTGTGTGTGTGTGTGTGTGTGTGTGTGTGTGCGTGCGTGCGTGCGTGTGTGTGTGCGTGCGTGCGTGCGTGTGTGTGTGTGTGTGCATGCGCGTGTGTTCCAGCATTTTCAGGAATAGAACTCTTGGTTACTCATTCTGTGGCCCTTGAGGACCCCCCGCGGTTCTTTGCTCTTCGTTCCCCAGGCGTCCAGTTTCAGTATGTAAGTTACAGAATTTTCCAGAGCTCTATAATTTCAATGGAAATCCCCCTTGCGGCGGGCGTGGTCGGGTAGGGTTGAGTGAGTCGCTTCCTCCTACACAGGCGTGACGCTGAGGTCTTCAGACAGGGAGAAGCCAGAGTCTCTGTCCCGCGTGGGTTTCTCTGGCTTGGTGTGTCTCCTCACGTCTTCGTGGCCGTAGCTGGCGTGGCGCTTCAGCAGCAGCTTAGGCATACCGGTGGCGGAGGGGTTGGTGTGGAGGCCCAGCGCCAGGCCAGACCCAGAGGAGAAGCTGGGCACGGAGCTGGCACTCGCCCCGGCCTCCGGTGCTTTGGGCATCAC
>OOFJ01143757.1:4496-15481 GCA_900323375.1 Benthosema glaciale
GAGAGAGAGAGAGAGAGAGAGAGAGAGAAAGAGAGAGAGAGAGAGAGAGAGAGAGAGAGAGAGAGAGAGAGAGAGAGAGTCAACGGAAAGAGAGGTAGTCCAGTCCTCTTGACAGAGTAGTGTAGTTACTGGAAAGCAGAATGTGCATAGCTCTCAAGCATAGATTGAGTGTTGTCTATTTTCCCATTTTCCCAGTAACAAGGTAGCTGCACTGTGGGTAAGCCTATAATAATTGTGTTTTGGTTTGAGCAATGCATTGCCTTTGAAGTGGACTTACCTTTGATGTTTTATATAGTGTGCACAGTGTCGTTACAGCAAAGTTAAAGGCAAATTCACTGTGTGTAACATAGCCTAAAACATTATTTTTTCCTGTGCTCAATTTTCAGATGGAAGAATAGAGAACAACTGGTTGGTTGATGTCAATGAGTGATCGCAGTTGGAGATTCTCAAGCTCATCTACACCTAACATCAATGAGGTAGGAATGTCACCATCGCAAATTTAAGTTTGCGATGAATTGTCATACAACTAATTGTGATTAACGACTTAATTGTGTTTGGCGTTGAACATTGGAAAATATTAATACAAATTACATTTCAGATTTCCTTTAAGGCCTCGTAATAAAAACAAATGCACAGGGAAGACGTGACAAATGACTTGAATACGTTATACAAAGAATGTACTGGCATATTTAATAATTTTATACTTCAAAAAATATATTTGGCTTTTTTAAATGTTCACGATGATGCAAAAAGAACGGCAATTTTCTCAAATGATTGCCATTAGATGATTATGTAATAATCGATAATCGGTGCTGTAAACAGCTGCGTACTAATCTGTTTATCTTAAGGTCTAATGATCTGAAATGTTTGCAGTTGCATTCTGGATACAATACTTAAGGCTGTGTGTTGAAGCTGTTTATACAGTTGAGTGAAAATGTAACCTACCTTAGGCCATGCAATGCGGAATGTTAAAGCTTTCCCTCTTTTTTGGGGTCTCTGAATGCTTCTTGCACCATTTCACAAGCTACAATCTGCATTGTACCTTGTGCTAAATGCCCGTGTTGTCTTTTCCTTAGGCTACCAGAGCCGTGAACAATGACCAGGATTCCAGGTCAACTGCCTTTATTCTTTAAATACTGGCTCACAGAGTACACACAGTATTCTTATTTAGATGGTATACGTGCACAAACTGCACATCTGTTGCAAATACCGTAATACACGTTCTTTGACCGTATCTAGTTCAGTATTACTACTATTTACTGCATGTACAGTATAGGCCTACACCGGAGAATCCCGGGTTGCTAATTTATATTATTCAACAGGTCGTTTTGAGGAACTAAGCTGATTGGTTGAAACATGTCACATGCAGTTACTTAAACTCACCACACAGTAACACCTAATCAAAACAAAGATTTCAGCTGTGTTTTTTCTCTCAGAGCGCAGCAGACTCAGTGGCTAGGCTAGCTAGTTTCTTGGGACATTTGTGGTCGTAGGGACTACATCTGTCATTGAAAAATTATTATTTTTCAGCGGTTCTGTTTGTTTTAAGGGTAACTGTTGTATAATTGCAATATTACACTCGAGGGTGTGCTTTAACGTGATTTCAGTCACGCCTGCGGTGTCGTAGCAAGTAGCAACTCGCCCTGCGGGCGAGTTGCGAAGGTATCACAGAAGTGGTATCGCTCTCGTGTAATATTGCTTAATTATAGTTTTCTATACTTTCTATATTATTTATATATCTCACTAACCCAGGGCAGATGCTACTATTGTATATGTTATTGTTGTTGAACGTTTTGGAGGGGCACCTATATCCGAATGTAAAATGTACTACACTTGACACACTGTACACATTGACAGACCTTACACAAATTATACCCTTTACACGTGATAAATTATTGCTACTAAGTAGCCTTGTACAGTGTCTATAAGCTATAGTTTTATTTTTTTATTTTGACTTGGTGTTGTTGTTGTTGTTGCATATGCTGGACACATTGTTGGCACAGTCTGCCAGACTGGAGCATGCCAACCGTTTCACTTGAACATAGGCCACTTGTGTGAGCGCGTGACAACTACATCTTCTTGGATCTTGAATCTTGAAGAGATGGTCATGTGGGCACATCAAAGTTGCGTTGATGGCAGCACACATCATCATCAATATCACCAACACTCATCATCTTCATTAGCAAAGTCGATCATTTTCTAAAGCTCTCATTTAGACTTATCAGGGCCTATTTAGACAATGTATGGCGAATATGGTGGTGCATAGTCTGTAAATCCAACGCAAATTCTGATAGGATATAGAGGCTTATGTCATGGCAACTCCAGTCTACAGCATGACAGGATCAGGTCATGGAATTGGTCGTTAAATCAAACTATGTTTATGTCAAAGTCTACTGACATTTCGGACATGGGACTATGAGTGCCATTTATGGAGGAACATGGGCCCATGTTGATATTTATATATGATTTCTTTAGCAAGCTTCAGCCTGATTACTGCAAACATTTGAAAAGCCTCACATGCCCAAGACTATGGAATTATGTGCTGAAAGTCTGGTGTCTGTATGAAAAGATAAAGTAATTTGGAAGTGCACGACTTTGTATGCCGTTAAAAGGGCAGTTAAAGTTTGTAGAAGCCACCTGGGCTTAGCTCTTGCTCTCTTTTTGTTTACGTATTTATCAGTAAGAGCAGAAAGGAAGGGATTACAAATATAGAGATGGTGGAGTGCGAGGGGTCTCCCTCTCTCCCTTTTGTCATCCACTGAGACTGGATAAGCTGGAATGTTCATTTTAAATGCCATGGTTAATTTGTCCCTAAGTGTTACCCATCAAGTTACACATTGCCATAGCAACAGCAGGGGACCAGGAAGCCATGGGAGCAGGAGAGCCGATAATAAGTCACTCTTGACCGCATACTGGTTCGCCAGTCACGGTTTCATTTTTCAGAATCATTCAATTAGCAGAGGAATGAAGAGCTCACACTGGACACAACTCTGATATAAGACTTCTCTTTTTGTCCCCCCTCTCCTCTCCTAGGCCTCGCGTAAGGACGTTGCCACTTCTCTGCACAAAAATGTGCTGCCGTGGAGTGTGTGGAGAGGGCATGAAGACGGGAAGGAGAGTGCATCTCCTTCTCTTAGGAGGGTAACCCAATCTGGCAGAGCGGATTGTTTACCTCACAGCACGGACTCCAACCTGTTTAGGACTGCAAGCGTCCCAGACGTAGTAGCAGACGCCGGGAATCCCAAAACTGCTTTTTCGTCAATCACCATCTCAGCCCGTAAGGTGGCCCAGTCAGTCTCCAGCCTGCATCCTGAGACATTCTGTCCATCCCGTGCAACAGGTGCAATGAGGGCCTTGACTCCACCAGAGCCCTTCAGGAGCAGAGCATTTTCAGGTATGCAGAGCACCAAGTGTGCAACGAGAGCGCCAGTCTCTCAGCCGAGTATGAAGGGTTCTGGCGGGTGTGCATTGCGATCGTCGGCCTCTCAGCCGGACCTGTGCATGCAGGTTCCAACGACAATCACAAGGGCAAAGGAGTTCAACCAGGGCTCGTCCACATGTGACAGAGTTACAATCAGAGGGCCACGGAATAGGAAGGCGCAAGCTCTGGAACACAGACACAGCTTCACCGAAGGGGACAAGAACCAGGACTTGTTGGGAGACCCGATGACCCTGTCGTCATCGCGCTCCTATTGCTCCCGCGTTGACCTCCAGGTGCCTCTGCAGTCCAGCAGTACTGTGGTGTTTTTGGACAAGTCTCTCTCTTTGTCTCTGGTGGAGCTGGAAGGGAGGAGGGCAACACAACCCGTTCTGCACACGTCTACCTTGTCAGTCCACCTACGAGGTTCAGCATGCCGGGAGCTCTGTACGGACAACAAACTGGCGCAGACAGACGGTGGCTACAGGAGAAACAAAGCAGTCACGGGTGGCGGAAATATGCGGGCGGACCCCGAGAACTCTCTATCAAAGCAACGGGGTCACAGGGCAGATGAGGCTAATCGCTCCACCCAGAGCAATTTCAGACACCGCACTTCCTGCATGAGCCCAGGTATGAATACTGGTGTCTATATTTTTACTTTACATTTGAGTACTCAGTATATGAATTTCATCTCCCCTGCATTGGAAGCTAAACTCTAAAGTAGCCTACCCATGCAAATTAATTGGGGCACATTCCTTTGAATGGCTCCTCTTGCTTCCATAGATGATATGGATTAGATCACATTTTGAACAGTGAGCGTGCTGCGGTGCTGTGGCACACATTGAGACAGTGTAAAATCTTCTTTTTAACTCTGCCTCTCACCTTTTGATTCATCCTCATACATTGCTAATCCATACCCTGACCTGTGAGTGAGAAAGAAAGAAAGATAGAAAGAAAGAAAGAAAGAAAGAAAGAAAGAAAGAAAGAAAGAAAGAAAGAAAGAAAGAAAGAAAGAAAGAAAGAAAGAGACAAGCTCAGAAGCGACATGCTCAGAAGCCTGCTGATTTCTACTGCTGTTGTCACACACTGAAAATTCAGATCTACAAGCTCTAAGCATGTGCCCTGATGGTTTCTGATGTGAGCTTGTAGATCACCTATTTCCAGTGTGCAATACCCATGCACAACTACTGTAAGTATGACTCAGGCTAAAGCTTATGTAAGGAAGGGGCTCCTTTTCATTCCTTTAACCTCATTTCATATCCTGCATAATACATAAAGCTCAGCTTGCAGCTGCTGGAAGTGGTTCCCATGATGGCAGTGAAAAAACATGGTCACGCATTAGAAGGACTATCAGTTACCAGGACCAAGAACGGGTGTGCTGTATGAATCCATAATGGTTCAAATGCATGGAGTTTGAAGTTACAAGGGGTTTGTATGGGGACATGTCTGTCTGATAAACGTTAATATTATCTAAATACTGAATCATCACTTAAAAGCTGTCTGCTGGGGTGCTCAAAAGCTTGAGACGTTAAAAATAAAATTACCCCAAACATGTTTGAAATTGAAATATCCCTTAAATATGCCATTCCATCAGAAATGTGCATGACAAGCAAACCCTCCTGTGAGTGACATAACTGGCTGATAATGACCATTTACAATGACAGGATGGCAATGCTATGCCTTGCATAGGCCTACACATTACATTATTGTAATTAGATGGTAATCATTATGGTTGGTCTGTCCGTCCGCATTACATTTAATTTCCATTTGCTTAACTGTTAAGATGGAGTTGCAATTACCACTTGTACTGTACTCTGTTATGTCCAGAGATATTTCTTTCGAAGTGGATACTATTGCTATTTATATCAGTATCACCAGGAGTAGAATATACAGTTACTAAATGAGTTGATCAGCATTACCAACCATGAAGATGACAGTATAAGGCGTGGTTGAATTTACTCTTGATAAAGGAGCAAGCCTTAAAGGCCCATAATATCATCATCATTCAATACTATACTATATGTCATTGTGTATTTACAGATCCAGCTATACAGTATATCATTCATTAACATAGATGATAACAGCTCTGAGCCAAAAGGCAAAGCTATCTGTCTATATACGAGTTAATCTTCATTCCTACGCTCACCTACAGCATGGCCATGAAATGTGGGTCATGACCAAAAGACCAAGATACAGGTGGCCCAAATGGGTCAGGAGGGTGCCTGGCATCTTCCCTTAGGGATAAGGTGAGTAGGCCGGTCATCTGTTAGGGACCCGGACTCGGAGTAGAGCCATAGCCAATGCTCCCTTTGCATAGAAAGGAGCCAGTTGAGGTGGTTTGGCATCTAGTAATAAGGATGCCTCCTGTTCGCCTCCACAGGGAGGTTTTCCAGGCACATCATCCAGCTGGGAGGAGGCTACGGGGCAAACCAAAGACCAGGTGGAGGGATAATATCTCCATGCTGGCCTGGGAACGCCTCGAGATCCCCCAGTCAGATCTGGCTAATGTTGCCATGGAATGGGATGTCTGGGGTCCCCTGCCCTAACTGCAACCTCCGTGACTAGACATCGGATAAAAGGATAATGTCTTTATTTTTTTATTTTGTCCAGTCTGTTAAACGTTACAAAACCTACCTGAATAATTCAGTCCTTATTAGCTAGACATCATTTTGAACGATATTTAGTAAATGGTGCATTTATATAGCGCCTTTATCCAAGGCGCTTTACATAGATTGTGCATCAATTCACCCACTGATGGCAGCAGAAACCATGCAAGGTACCAACTAGCACATCAGGAGCAATTAGGGGTTAAGTGTCTTGCTCAAGGACACATCGACACTAAGTTTGCAGGAGCCTGGGATCGAACCGGCAACCTTGCGGTTGCCATCCAGTCACTCTACCACTGAGCCACCGCCGTGTGCTGGATTACAGCTACTGCATTTTGTTTGTATACCACGACTGTGTGGTGCATTGTCTTAGTAAACTGTTAAGAATTATTGAAGAATTTCAGCTACCTACATTTCTCTAGGAAGTTACAAAGTCTTTGTGAAGGATTTTTGCACCGTAATGAAATCAATGTAATGGCCGACTCGAAATACAGACAATGGTTTGTTTTGGAAAATGGCCTTCAGGAGTAAGTCATTTGGCAACAGACTAACCATGCCAGAAAACTGACATGGTCCTTTATATGATTATACAATAACCCTATTCTGGTCACATTTTCCAAAAGTCAAATATTTTAACTTTTCAAAAATAGCCACACACCCTATGAGCTTGTAGATCGGCTATTTCTGCTATTCATCGTATGACAAACAGTAGACGACGTGGTCCGATGCTGAAGTCAAAGCAAGGAGGACTACCACATCAAGAAGATGTGGCGTCAGTGCCTGAGGCAATCGCAGGGTTTCACCTGCCTTCCTCATGCAGGCTGACTCACAGAAGATGCAATACAAAACTCTTCAATTATTTAACAGCACTCCAGTGGTTATGATAAATGTTTTTACTCTATTCCATCTGCATTGGCACCGGCGCATACATCTGAACTCATTTAACGTGCAATGCATATTTCTTCATATTGCCTAAAGAATATAGCACATCATCGTATATCCTGACGCTGACCTATACCCTATGACTGCACGCTCTCCAGTGCATGTCATGTTGGTGCCTAACCCATATGATACATGTCTGGTGTTTCAATGAGGATCAGAATGAGGCTAGGCTTGCAGGATGGATGCAGTGTCATCCTTTGCATTATTCATATGCCATATACGTATGTCTCTTCTCCCTCTGGGTTGTTTCTCTATGAGTTGTGGTTGGTTGGTTGGTTGGGTGGTGGGGGGTGTCAGTTCAAGGCCGTTTTCATTTCCACTCCTCAGCCACATCATAAAATCACAGATGGAGCCTACGGGGGTCCCACACAATTTTATCCTACTTGGTCTTCCCGATATTAATGTTGAATAGATTAACAGCTATAGTGTATGAGTGATCTTAGGTCCTTTGATGTTACACATGGCAGAATTCAGAATATATATGAGTATTCAAAGATTAGAATGTGACTGTTGTTTTTCTGAGAAATGCCATTCGCATGGATGCACACACCCACTATTTTTGAGTTTGACTTTATTTATTATCACACACAAGAAAGGTATTGCAGAAAAATAGAATACATAGGCAGTATTGTGCAGGAGAAGTTAGAAGCCCAAATGGCTTATGAAAGAACCTCCCCTCCAATATCATTTCAGAATCTAAAACCCCCGTTCACTGGCATACCATAACATTGCTGGATAAAGTATTAACATAAATTGATGGCATAGACGGAAAATAATTTCTACATTGCCTGCCCTGGCTCCTATGCAGAGGTACCGTCATGTGACTGTTCCCACGTTTGATTTATGTGGCGCGTACAGTGTGTATATGCTCGCAGGAGAGGTGTCTAAAAGCAAGCAAGACTAAGCATTTGTATTGCGGATGATGAAATATGTGTTTATGTTGTGGGATGAACAGAAACAATAGCATCCATCTGGCAAGCTATAAGATTTTTTTTTCTCCCTTTTGTATCTCTCAAAGTGAACTCTCAAACCTGGGAAAGGCAAACCTTGGGCGAGACGACAGAACAACAACAAGGACACAGGACCAGAGACGCTCACATGACCTCACACCGGGAGATGACCTGTCATCGTTCCCACCAACTTGACTCCCTCAACGTCACTCGCAGAACCCTCAGCCTTAAAGTAGGACCAGCTTCTGTATTGCTTTTTTACTGTATTGTAAATGATTACTGATTCATGATACCTTTTTCAAATATACATAATGGAAAGTGACTTACTTTCTTTCTTTTTTTAAACTCTTGACAAGCTCCATGCAGATTACACCACATAATATCATTTGTTTTGTAAGCTGGACTGAATCTTCAAAGAATCACAGGCGGATATTTATAGAAGCAATTATGATTTTCTTTTTTTAAGGACTCACTCATGATAATACCACATTGATTTCTTGTCCTGAACCACTGCTTCATACAGCAGGAAAGAACCTTTGATAAATTCAGCATTTGTTCGAACTTAAACAGTTTTTTGGATATTTGTTCTATACTAATCCATTCGTCCAACATTATGACAACAACAACAGCAGCAGCTCATAATGCATACACTGTTAAATGTGCCTTTTTTGACCTCAGCCAAGCACATTACAGCGTTAAGTACAGTATCTGAAGGATTTTCTTCTTTGGATTGCCTAAGAAGTTATTTAGTACAGTATGTTGCAGGATTTAAATGGGCCAAAAGAAATGTCTTTACAGTTATATAAAATTAGGCTTTCTGAAGGATTCCCGTTACCCCAGTAAGGGAACGTGCATCACATACCTTAATCCCGCCTTAAAGCTGAGTATAGTATTAACATGTTGCCTACACCACCAGCTATTAAGTGCTCCAAAGGAATTCTCCAAGGGTAGAGAATAGAATATGGATATTTCCATATATATTTTTCTTCTTAACTTCCCTCAGGATTAGGGTTGATTCCGTCTTGCTGAGCGTTAGGGTTGATTCCGTCTTGCTGAGCTAAACGTACACAATTGGCCATGTTCGTGAATGGGAAGCCGGGCGGGGAGGACGATCTTTGTGACTCTTACACATACTACAGGTTGGGCCAGCGCCCGTCGGCAGGGAATCCTGTGCAGGAGGAGTAGGATGGTTAGGGTTAGGGTTCCTCATTTGGCATGGGAGCCAGTATAGGCCAGGGTACAACAGCAGTGGCAAGCGGTAGGAGGGAGTAAAGAAAAGAGGCAAGCCATGTGTTGCTGAGATTCAAAAAAGGTGATGACTCCAGTCCTTGTGGTGAGGATGAGGTGCTCAAAGTTAAAAACTTGTTTATAACGAAGAGGGGTCCCATCGGGACAGGCTTTCTGCACACTCTTGAGCTCTCAACGAAGGCGGTCGTCTCTTTGAGATGCAAGGAGGGGAAACTAATTGCGGCGCACACAGTTGCTGCAGCTCAGTGCAGTCTCTACACATTCTTCATTTCATTGCCAAAGTATCTGTATACTCTGTACAGTGACAATAAAATGAATCTAATCTAAAAAATGATTTAATTATTTTAATACAAACAAAAAGCCACCAAACTTTTACCTCTAACTGATTCCTCTACTTGTTCTATTCCCTCCACTTCCAGAAGACTGTCATTGCCATTATAACAGTTTTAGAAATGTTGTGCCATGGGATAGTCCTCATTATTCGCTCTTTTCTTTTTTTTACTTAAAATCTTTATCCCATTATTTTGTAACCCATTTTTCACCCCGGTGTCAATTATCTAATGTGATCCTGGGCTAGTACACACCTTCACCAACCTGGAGGGGCAGCAGACTGGCCTCAGGGTTCCTTCTATGCATGAGGAGTCCAAGCTGCTTCTTTTCACCTGACAGGGGGGACTTTCCCCGGCCGGACGTAGCGTGTGGAAGGAACACGTTATTCCGACCAGTTCCTTTCCCCTCCATCAGGTGCCCCGGCTGGCCAGGGGGAGGCAGTTTTATTCGTTCTTACTTCTAATAACATATTTATGCTCTACCACTCTATTTACACTGTATAACATTAGAGCAGTAGTGGTAACAGTTTAGGTAGGAGGGATTAATTAGCATAACTAAATGCGATAAAAAATGATTATTACAAAGAAAAATGATTGGTGATGGAGGAGTTTTATTACTCCGATCTACAGCCAGATTACTCACACACATACAGTAGTACACTCAACTTCCTACCTCCCTTCCAGGAAGCACTGGAGCTCTTCAGGCCCGACTTCATCAGCCGGTCGCAGGGCCGGGTGAGGAGGTTGGAGCAGAAGTCGAGGAGGAGGAGAGCTCTGCAGGACTCCAACCTGGACCTGACACAGGGCCTGAGGGAGGACGGATGCAGTCGAAGGAGGAACTGCACCACTCCGCATCCTCTCAGCGGTGAGTACAGTAAGCAAGAGTAAAGCTCCTGCAACTCAGAAAGTACACGTACACAAATCCTCTCTTAGTTGCCCATCGGGAATCTTGACATTTCCAGTTTTTTGTTATGTTTTTTTGACAGAGTAGCAGCACACACAGTACTGACCAGAATGTATATGTGCTCTATAAAGCACAAAATAAGCAACATTCAAGGCTATATACAGTATACAGTATACAGCATACTCTGTGTGTGCGTGCGTGCGTGCGTGCGTGCGTGCGTGCGTGCGTGCGTGCGTGTTTTTGTTTATTTTTTCTTTCTTAAAACTAGTTCTGCAAAGAAAGTTCCATAATTTATTTTGTACTTTTTCTGTTTTGCATGTGTCTATGGAGTTAACATTACCCTAATACACCCCCAGGTGTGGTTATAACATTCAAATATGTCTTCCCTGTGTATTATTGGTTGCTTCCTGAAAGCTGCCAAGGATAATTCAGAGAGGATAGGAAGCGAAGACCATACTTCCGTACTGCGGTTTCTCCCTGGGAGTAAACAGACATGCGCATTGCGCAATGGAGACCAGGACGTTGTACATGCACATTGCGCATGTCCGTTTCCTCCCATCGACTCCACCGTGCGGGTCTCTTCCGGCT
>OOFJ01143760.1:0-10140 GCA_900323375.1 Benthosema glaciale
CACACACACACACACACCATTACTTTACTATGCTTTTAGGACAATAATACACCAGCTGCTTTAATTTATTGATGCGTCAATTCTTGTTTACTAAACCAGTTGAGGCACTAGACACTAGTTAATCAGTGAATCCCCCAGATTTAATCATCTCTTTGAGAAAGGGCATTTGTTTTTTGGAAGTGCTTTTCATTCCCTTTCCTCTTCTGGGCCATTAGTACTTGGTCTAATAAATGCTCTCATTCACTTATTGGGTTTTTGCAAGTAATTTGCAACTTCTAAAAGTTCCAGAAAGCTAATACTTTGTACAGCGTATTGCGGAGAGGTCCTAATGTGAGGGAGAGGTCCTAATCCGAGTCCTTGAGAAAGACTAGTATTTTCCTTATTTGAAGTATGTACCGCATTAATTCAGTGTTTCAACAAAGGTTAACCACAACAACATTTGTTATGGATTTTGGCAGATTAAAAGTCCAACTTCCTCTACTGATCATTTCTAAGGTCTGCCAATGACATTACAGTGGAGGACACTACAGTCTTCATCATAGTGCCATGTGCTGGAATCTTTATTTAATCCTTACATACGTGTCTTAATGCAATTAAGATGTATTGTCCTCCTGGGGACATTTTGGCACATGGCATGGCTGTATATAAGTGCATTGCACAAAATGACATACTGAGATCTCGTCTGTCAATAGTTGGGATGAATCTCAAGAGATGTGAACTACAGACCCATGCACACAGACATCACCCATGAACACAGACATCACCCATGCACACAGACATCACCCATGCACACAGACATCACCCATGCACACATACATCACCCATGCACACATACAGTACATCACCCATGCACACATACATCACCCATGCACACAGACTTCGTTAATATTATCTGAATGATCTGTCTAATCTTTTACCTCCCACGTCCCACCTCCAGTATCTTCCCACAACATACAGTGGAGTTATTTCATAATGTAATATTGATTCTCAGATATTGTCTGCAAATGTTTGGCGGTGCTTGTGATTAGTGATGGGAGATTAATCGGCAAACACATCGGTATCGGTCGATTTGAGTTCTTTTTAGATTCATCGGTATCGGTAATCGGTATCAAAAGTAACAGCTTGAACAGATAAGATCACAATATTTAATATAAAGGTATTAAAGTTAAATCTGACTTGCCCAAGCCTGCAGTGCAGAGTATTTCTCAGGATGGACAAAATTATTGTATTTTTTTTCAATACAGAATGAGATCATATCGACATCGGTAATGTCGGTTATCGGCCATGCCACCGATTAACTATATTGGATATCGATATCGGCCAAAATCTCTCATCGGCACATCCCTACTTGTGATTTATGAGTTGCAGGGGAGCCAACAGATTGCACCCATGTCTGCATGACCCAGGCTTCACTGACGACGTGACGGGTTCTCTGAATCGTAACGCGGAACAACTCCCCGTGTTGAATTGAGTACCGCATTTATCAGCTCTTGGTATGAAAACCACGTTCTCCACAGGTGACGCTTGATTTGTTCTGCCACGCAAAGTGACAAAACAAATCAGGCTTGGAAACAACCAGGCTAGTTTGAAAGAATCCTGATCTTTCCTACACAATTTGTGCCCCAAATTGCTCACCACCAAAGCTCCCGTCAGTCAGATGTTGAAAATGCCACTGCTATAATCCTCCCATGTCACGTTGGTAATGTATGAGGTGAGAATCCATATTTATGTGCCCCTCACTGCCCGCCTTGTCTTGCCTTGCTCAGCTGAGTGCTATTTGCAGTGTCTCTCCCCGGTTCCCCGGGCTCTGCTTGGCTGCAACAATGAAGTGAACTCTGGACTCTGAAACGGATGCTTTCGCTCTGCTCTGCCCTCTCCATTTACATTATGCTGTCCACAATTTAGGCCTGTGGCGGACGGTGCCATTTTGCTGTGTGTGTACATTTTACAATTTAGGCATTTAGCAGACGCTCTTAATCCAGAGCGATTTACATAAACTTGAACAAAAGATAAACATGTTAATACATTGTATACAAAGTAGTTAAATGTGAAACATACATGAGCTAAGGACGTAACGTAACAGTAGAAATTAATTATACTACTGGTAATACTAATTAAAAATATGCATATATAACTATATACTATATAGTGCTATGTTTACATGAAATGCTATAGGTATACATAAACTGCGTAAATAACAATAATAATATAATATATCATCAATAGCACTGTTAAACAATAAATATTGTACTTGCTTCATAGACTGTACAGTCAGCATGGAAACGGGGATAATCAATGTGAAATAGGTTAGCCTAAAAGATTAGGATGATATTCCATACCGTAAAGTGCAATCCATATAAAATATATCAATAGCACCTGTTATACAATAAATATTGCACTTGCTTCACAGACTGTACAGTCAGCATAGAAACGGGGATAATCAATGTGAAATAAGTATGATGCTCCATACTGTAAAGTGCTGCAATCCATATAAAATGGGATTAAAACCCACTGAATAATAACCATACAAACAGGGATATAATGTAATAAGTCACGTAACATAAGACAGAAAATACTAACTGAACAACTGCCTAACAACATTCAAATCTTACGATGGCTGCATGCCCGATTTCCTTTCAGCCGCGTTGCTGAAAACCTCCAGTTAATCAGTGGCAGATGATCACAGTGTTCGTAAAGGCGAGTGTTTATCAAGGCAGATAGAAATGTGGCTTTGTTCCGCTGGTCCATTTAGACCGGCTTTAGTATCAAATCAATTAGAACGCATTGCTGCAGGAAGAAGCCAGTGCAGAGCAGCTGAAACGGTACTAATGTTGCTTTAATAGAGGAGCTATGGAGTTTTGAATGAGCTGAAGCTATTGCAGTATGTCAGCTTTAAAATGTCCAGTATCTTTTTAAGGGGCACTAGCCCCTCCTATGTCTAGCTTTTAGTGTGTCCAGTTTTACACAAACTTTGTCCTAACACAAACATTAAATGCCCAAAAAACAGAAGAAAAAAAGTAATGTCATAGTGTAAACAGAAACTATTAAAAGCCGGATATGATGACGTATGATGATAAGAGCGCCCCTCACTTCACACGGTGTGATTATTGAGGGGTGCTAGCCCCCGCTATGTACAGCTCTTTGTCCTAACTGGTGTCACATTTGCCATTGACAATGAAAGGAGAATTTACGTCCTATGTGTCTGAGCAGATGGGCTTCGGGGCCAACACAAACTTCAAAATGCCATTGACGAATTATGGCTTGTGCCATGTGTGCTGCACATGCACATGCAGGTGCTGTGATTCTAATGGAGGGCCCATGGATTCAGAATGTGCTCAAAGTCATAATGGCAAAAAAAAACATTTTGATGTTTTTACAGGCTAGGAAGGTCGTTGACAAAACTACGTAGCTGAGTAAAGTGGACTTTTAGGCTGCTAGGGCAATTGAAAAGCCACTTAAACCAGTGCCGAACCTTAAAAAAAAGAAAAGAAAAGATAATAAAAGGCACGTTCGTGGGCACATGCAGGGCCCATTATCACTTCAATCCGTCCATGAACCCCAGTGATCCAGAGATTGTTCCGTTCCCATAGTGACAATCAAAACGAGGAGGCAGGCTGCGCTGATGGTCGTGTGTGACACGTAACAGCCGCAGTGCACTCAAGGAGAGATCGCAAACTAACAAAGGAGCGGCAACGCGGCCTCGCTTCTCCATCCTCATCATCATCCCTGACATGACCTCGTCGTTAGTCCTGCACGACGCAGCCCTGCACGTGGACACCTGCTATGATCCTCATCTCTGCCAGAGTCAAGTGTGGACGCTGAGAATTATACCCACGGGGTCAGGAAGAGTTCATAGCAGAGGTCAGATGGCCCCATGATGACCCAAGAGACAGTGGTGGGGGGAAAAAGTACTCACATTTTTTTTTTTTTTTACTAGTCTCAATACTGCAATATGGAAATACTCTCTAATCTAAGATTTAAAATGTACTTGAGTGAAAGTACCAAAAGTAAAAGTATACCCCGTTATGCTGAATGTCTCATCTCAAGTTTTTAAATGTATAAAAAAGAATCTGTCGGAAAGAATGTGTCGGACCGCCACGCAATGTGAGCTTGTAGATCAGCTATTTGTAGCCTATATAGGCTACTGTAGGGGCTGCCTCGTGTGGGTGTAATGTATGTTTTATAATAATAATCAAAATCTACAAAGTAACTATAGGAACTAAAGTTTTCAAACAAATGTAGTGGAGTAAAATTACAATAGTTGCCTCTGAGATGTATAGTGGAGTACGTCGAAGTAAAAGTTCTACAGTACACATACCCAAGTAAAGTACAAATACCTCAAAACTGTACGTAAAGTGCAGTATACTTATAAGTAAATGTGCTTGGTTACATTACACCACTGCCCAGTGATATGGGACGGCAGTGTTTTCATTGCTCAAGGGACCGTGGGGCCATATAATCACGCTAGCAGCCAAGCATGGTTGGAGATTCAGGCGTTTTTTACCTGCTGTGATTCTCTGCATGGTCGCTGTTCACAGAGCCTGAAGTCCTATTCCATCATGTTAGAAACACCGCTTAACGGTCTCGCTGTTTGGCATGCTGCAGTGTTGTTTTTGGCAGCAAATTTGGATTTTAGTTTTAGTCATAGTCTCTTGAATAGCTTTAATTTAGTTTTAGTCACCTGGAATGTTTTAGTGTTATTCTAGTTTTAGTCGACTAAATGTCATAAGATTTTAGTCGACTAAATCTACCGTTGAAAATGCATTTTGGTGGGCCTTGATGCCGTCGTAATTACTGTTTTTACACTTGCTGAAAATAGTCGATCTACAAGCTCACGCTGCGACGCGTTGTGAGCTTGTAGATCAACTATTTTCAGCATGCAAACCAAGTGTAAATGACTTATACTGGACCTCTTGTCCACTACTCCCTAACATTTTAGTCTAGTTTTTATTTGTTGACGAAATTGTCAATATATTTAGTCTTAGTTTTAGTCGACGAGTCTCAGGTAGTTTTACGTCAGTCTACTCTGCTGTATATATTGTAAAAGAAATGAAAAAAATAAAATAAAACCATGGCAATTCTAATATACGGTAGTAGCAAGCCTGACCGCTCCAATGACTGGCCGTGTGTGTATGTCTGGTTTTTATGTCTGTCTATTTGGGGTATGACCCATTGACCCTCGCAGCTGACTGGGGTCGCATTTTTCTTCCCAATGTATAGTCATTATTGATTCCTCCCCACGCACATGCTCACATTTGTGTGTTGCCAACTTGCCACTGCTGTTACATCCTACTGACGCCTCAAGATTCAAGATGTTTATTGTCACACAGATGTGCAAGTATACTGTACATGCATTGTGAAAAAACTTAGGTTGGGAGGTTCTCCACAATACACATAAATAAAGCAGCAAATAAATAACAATGCTAAAGCTACCTAAAAGGTTTTTAAAACGTTTTAAAAGAACTCGGCAGACGGCATACAAGGCCTTAATACCACCAGAAAGGTTCATTGTTCATTTAGTCTTTTTTTTGTTTTTAAGTTTTAAAATAACTTATAACTTATAACTTAAAATAACAGCATACACAAGGCCATAATACCACAGAAAGGTTCACTGTCCATTTAGGCTTGTTTTAAGACGTTTTAAAACAACTCAGACAGCATACAATGCCATAATACCACCAGAAAGGTTCATTGTTCATTTAGGCTTGTTTAGCAGTCTTATACAGCCTGGGGGAGGAAGCTGTTTTAGTCTGATGTGCTGGCCTTGATGCTCTGGTACCTCTTCCCCGAGGGCAGCAGTGTGAACAGCCTGGCAGTGAGCCCCCACTGGAAGGACCCGTCGCAGAGCCGCTATATTCGTCCTGGAGAGAGACGATTGACAAAGCCGGATGCAACGCGATGGATTCAAGCCCACAACCTCTGCGGTGGTGGTGGTGGGTCGGCACTTTACGGACTCGTACACAGATACCAAACACATCATGTTCTGTGTCTTGTCTGCGTTTAATGGCTGCCACAATGCCTTTCCAATGGGATTTCTTTTTGTTTGATAAAATGCTGTCCAGACCACATAGCCTGGGTAAACCCACTCCCCCGGCTGGACAGCATTTTTGCATGCTGCCTGGAGGGTGAGTCTGGCTAAAAGCCCATAGGAACACTTTAGCCATGTATCAGATTCTGATACAATGCTGTTTGCGAGGCTACAGACCACAGCCATCAAACACAAAATGTTTGTTGTGGCTCTGCACTATCACTGCACCACCCGAGTGCACCCATTTTTTAAAATCAAACTTAATCTTGAAAGTAAGTTTTACATCTGTCGTCTCGTCGGAAGTGTTTAACCTTTGTTCTTCCTCATTTACTGTACGTTTGGGAAGGGCGGGGGGTTCAAATAAAGCACTCGGAGGATGATGACATGCATTGTAATGAGTTTAATTACATCTGTCATAGTATTCAGGCTCGCACAATAGCAAGTGGATCTTCACTGACATAATCAGAGCTGTATTCACACTGATGACTCATCAGTGTGAATACAGGCTGAGCGTCTGTGACTTCCACTTCTATGTGCCTCTGACAGAATGCTGACAGTCCAGAAGAATATCAGTAATGGCCACCTTGGCACATCTTTACTCAGGTTTTGATGAAAATGCCATTTTGTTAATCATGGGGCATGTTCATGAAGAGAGTTAAGGACAGCAAGGGCTTGAAACTGCCATCAATTCATCCCAAACTTATAAGCCTGATTTAAAGGACGTAACAGTCTAAGATTGCCTGTCTGGAGTCGGTCTTCGTCACATTTTGTACATAGTTATACCTGTGCAAAATGCATGTGTGCAGTGTATACTTTAATAGGTCTCAGAATGTTTTTTTAAATAGACTTTTAAATAGACATTAATGTTGCTAAGTTTATAAGTAATTATCGTATTAGAGTATAAGAGTTTGGTCAGATTTATAACAAAAGGATCGAGCACAACATCCAACATCCCCCCAAAAGGTTTGAGGCACCGGTAAAACACGAAGGCGCAGACATAATGAGAGAAGCACAATACTAGAAACTTCATCGCTATAGGTGCCAAAACAAGTACCCACTGCAACATACCGGTATATGCTTTACAAATGGAAAGGAATGTTGGAGACGGTATAGCCACACATTGACAGTGAAACAGAGACACAGACAAAGTGTGAGAAAGATCTGATCTGATTCTGTGGGGACGCCGCCACTGCTTCTTGGTGTCATCTGAAAATAACTTTCCTGCCACCTGAAGGTGTCCATATACACGCCTAGTTTGCGTAACTAGGTTACGAAAGTATTAAAAGTTGCTATGGAAACGTCCGCACTGTGTTTTGCCTCCAACACAACAGTGACTTTAGCTACATAGACCTCATTCTCAGTTCACATCTCCTCAAGCAGTGTTGATTCCGTCCACTTAAAACTGTGAGAAAAAATGTTCGTCGGCTACCTTTTTTCACTGACGAAAACTAAATGGAAACTAAATGAAAGAACGAAACTATGATGACTAAAACTGAGACTAAATATATTGACAATTTCATCAACAAATAAGAACTACAGTAAAATGTTAGGAAGGTACTTGTGGACAAGAGATCCAGTATACAGTGTAAAGATGGAGTGACAGGATACACGTGCACTTACACTGAACAAAAAAGGTAGAACTCAAACATTATCCCTGAGAGGTCTCTAAGCAACACGTTTTAGTGCGTGGGGAAAAGGGCAAAAATATCAACATCTGCGTAATTAAGCTCCTGTTACTTGAAATGTGTCACCGTACAAAAATGCTTCTGAAATTCAGTCCTGAATTCAGTCAGAGATGAAAGAAAGAGAGAGAAACAATTCTGTCAAAATCAATGCTGCTCTCAAAGGCACCGTGATGCCAAATCTCCTCACCGTTCCACACATTGTGCAGCCATGATGAAAATAATTAAAGATGGAGTGACAGGATTTTTGTACTTTGTAATCTAGGGGGGCACGGTGGCACAGTCGATAGTGCTGTCGCCTCACAGCTACAAGGTCCTGGGTTCGATTCCTGCTGAGGACGCTGTGGGCGTTCATTCTGGGTTCTCTCCTCCGCGTCATCAGTGCACATACCCGGGGCGGCCTGGCAAAAGGGCCTTTCTGTGTGGAGTTTGCATGTTCTCCCCGTGTCCCCTAAGGTAGGTACCCTCACACAAAAAAACGCAGTATATAATGGTCCATACCACCTCCCCTTGGCCAGCCGGGGCGCCTGATGGAGGCGAAAGGAACACAATTCAGAATAACGTGTTCCTTCCTCGCGCTACATCCGGCCTGCAGGGAAACTCCCCTGTCAGTGAAAAGAAGCAGCTTGGACTCCTCAGCATGCATATACTTAATCAACTGGTGGGTGTAGCCATAGACATATAAACGTAGACGCCCTTTCCAGCTCTGGAGCGCGTATGCTCGTAGGAGGGCAACATTTTCCCAACATTCTTTGCGAATCATAAGAGGGCACTTGCGAGCCAAGAAGGCGTCAGTGCCCTCTTGGCTCTCGAGCGAATGAGCTCAAGAGAATGAGCTCAACTTCCGCCCTCCTATGCACATTCGTCGCTCCAATGGACTACAGCGGCCAGTGAGGCGTCTATATTTTATAATAAACAACAGCATATTATTGTTGTTGCATCAAACTAGATATATGCTATAATAAAAACAAAATAATAAACACAGGCAGCCTGCAAAGCCATGAACATACAAACCAGAGAAGTATTAGTTGCACCAACCATTGCCTTAAGTGTGACTCCTACACGTGCACTTACACTTAGCAAGAAACTGAACAAAACAGTAACAGCTCAAACATTATCCCTGAGAGGTCTCTATTAAAGCAACACGTTTTAGTGCGTGGGGAAAAGGGCAAAAATATCAACATCTGCGTAATTAAGCTCCTGTTACTTGAAATGTGTCACCGTACAAAATTGCTTCTGAAATTCAGTCCTGAATTCAGTCAGAGATGATTTGACCCCTTTGTCTTATTTTCCAAACAACAATGTTTCATAAACAGTTTAGAGGCCTTCAGTTGTAGAGCTCTCTAAATGTATCTCACCACTTAAGTCTCTATATGTGTATACTCTTTACATGTTTGTGTTTTTTTCTTTATTTTATTTTCTATGTTTCCCTATAACTCATCATGACTTGCAAAGCAGAGATTGCAATGCACCAAACAAACACTAATCGAAAGCATGAAGGATGCACTCTTCTCTTCTGTTTTTATCCTTTGGACCCTTTGGATCCTTTGATGTGTGGATTCCATATTGTACACGCCTAGAGTATATGACAACCGTAGCCGAGTGGCGTGGTTAGATCGAGTGTCCGGACACTCTAAAAAGCCGGCCGGGTCATATACCCCGGCCGGGTCATATACCCCGGCCGGGTCATATACACACTATAACAAACGGTTCTTTGCTCGTAGTCATAGGGGAAGCATTTTTGGTGCTATAGCACCAAAAACAGTGCTTCAGTGCATGGTTCTTCAATCTTCAGTGGTTCTATGATAATGTTTTGATTGATTGATTGAATACTTTATTGGCAGAAATGAAATTAGTACAGCATACAGTCAGACACGAATGAAATCAGTACAGGGTACAGTCAAACACAACAGCCAAAGGGAACACCGAAAAAAGTCCTTGCGGTCTTGTTTCCATTCAGGTCCTGGGTATTCAGTTCATAATCATGACATAATAATAACAATAACAATTTTCAAATCATCATAAAAGGTAAACAACTAACAAAACAGTACAGGTTGGGGAACAAAAGAAGGTGGGGGAAGTCGCTGGACTAGAGGGAGGGGGGGGAAGTCAATTCCTCTCCCTTTGGCATGCTGAAAGGTGTTTTTTCAGGCCTGTTTTAAAGGACGCCAAAGATTTACTCTTTTTGAGGGAGGGAGTCAGGGCATTCCACACTTGGGTGGCTGTGCTGTAGAAGGAGAATTTGCCCATGTTTGTTTTGAACGTGGGAGGTACCAGATCGTTGTTCTCGCTTCCTCTTGTCTTGTGTCTGTGGGAGTCGCTAACCTTTTTGAGGTAGTTTGTCAAGTAGGCGGGTACAGATGGCACAGAGGGCAAGGCTGCATTTAAAATTTTAAATGTCAGTCCCAGTTTTAATTGCTTAACTCTGTT